>APFE030927862.1:24119-70490 GCA_000404065.3 Pinus taeda | reverse complement strand
GGCAGGCTGTGACATCCTTGGTAACACCCTCCCTGACCCCCTTCTCCGTTATCCTGAGGTTGGGAAGTCCCCACATCTCGGAAAGAAGTTTTGTCCTATCCTATACTCCATCGGACTAGGATTGCGATCAGAAACGCTGCAATCGCTGACTTCCCGTAGGGTTGATAAGGAATTGGTGTTATATTTTAACCTTTATGCTATCTTTGAAATGTTTGGAACTCCAAGTTTCCAAATTTCAATCAGAATCTAACCAGAAAGGGATAACCACTTGAAATTCTCAACCTCAGGATTTCAGGTAGCTGCGAGACCTACGCATCCCACCACTTGAACAGTACACCGCTTTATTTATTTATTTTCAGCGCAATATCTTCTAACCAACTTATCACGGAAATTACCAGCCATAAGGAATATTATTCACACTTCCGGAAGCTTTCCAAGATGAGTAGAAGAGGTAGCCATTGGAAGCTTTTCATCAAACATTATTACCACATTCTAACCTAGTTTTCAACAATCGCTATTTTCTAAATATTTCTTTAAAATGCAGTATTGAATTCCTTTAATGAGAGAATAATTTAGAGAGACGATATCGGATTTTTAAACATGTGCTGTAAAATGCAAATTAGGGACCATTATTAACGAAATTGTAATTTATGGGACGGAGCACATTTTTAAATGAATTTTCATTTATTTTTTGAAATGCAACTAGTGAAGGGGGCAACTCATGAACTGAACTTTTATTATAAAGTAAATTCATGTTAAAAAATGCTTAAGTATTCTAGCTATTTCTTTAAATTGAGCTCTCGTGCATTAAATTTAATAAAACTCGACTCTACAGAAAAGAAGCAATCGTATTTCTATATGGATTTGACAGAAGATCGAGAGGCTGCAGTATTACATGACAAACGGAGGTCGAAGCCATTGTAGAAGAAAAATAGAGGTGCCACTGTAAGGAGTTATTACACATTCTGCGTGGTCCCCGCTAACCGCTTCAATGACACTGTTTTGCCATGAACAGCAACAAGACCAAACTTACAATAACCAAATGCGTTGAAATTGCAGAAAAGGTTAATGTAAGAAGGATCATGGGGTTCAGATTTTCTTTTTCTTTTTCATTTTAAAAAAGAGAAAAGAAAAGAAAAAGACCCTATTATGAATATATATACAGCTTTTTGCTCGCTGAGATTTTCTTTTTCTTTTTGGTATTCTCCCCGTTGTTTCGAACTCGTGACGTATGTATCGGAAGTGCCCAAATCATTAGGAGCTACCTTTAATCGATGACCCTGATCCGTAAACAAAACTAGGTGGTGGTGGGACATGACGGACAACGAAAAATGAATGAAAATATCTGGATAAAAAGTCTGATTAATTTTTTTAATTAAAATTTTATATATTTACATAATTATTTCTATATAAAAATTAGAATTTAATAAATTTTGAAAAATAATTGATATAAATAAATTAATAGAAAATACTTTGACATAATAATTAATTAAAATTTGATAAGTAAAATATTTATTAATATGGGGATAATAGTATGTCAGATTGTATTAATTAATAATTTCAAATTATTATTAAAATATAATTTAATATTAGATTAATTATATTTATATAAATAAAAATTAATAATTTTTTTTATAATTACATTTAAATAATATCCTTTATATTTTTTATACAAATCATACAATTTTTTTTATTACATTTTTAAAATGAGAAATTATGAAATTCTCATTTCCACTAGGAAAATCATACATTTATGAAAAGCCTAAAAATGTATGGCATTGAGCAACTTCCAAGTTGAAAAGACAGACATCATAAATCTTCTAATAGCTATGAAAATCCTAAAATGTATGACATAGATCCGCTTCGAAGTTGGAAAGACAAGACATTGAAGAAACTATATGTCAATTAAAATTTAGAAAATTAGTTTTCATTAAAAAAATAAATGTCAATAACATTAATAGCCTCACACCCAACAACTATGGTGATCTTCGAGGCTCACACCCAGCAACCACGGTGATGATCTTCCAAGCTCAAACCCGAGCGTGCATGGTTGGTTGAAGGATTACAAATTCAATCGATTTCCCAAATATTGTGCTCTCAACTGTTTTCACAGCGAAAGAGGCACGGGAATTATTAAAGTCACATGGTCCCTGCCAATCCCCTTTGCGTCATGGAGATGAGATGGCAATAGGTTGTTAGAACCCTGAAACCAAATTTAATGTCATTGAAATCCCCTATGCTCATACGCTCCTACTATTCATGACCGAAGACCAGGGTTAGTTCCAGAATCGCTAGGAGGAATTGAAAATTGAAAAGAGAGTTAGTGCCAGAAGCGCCAACCAGCTTTCCCGGTCTCATACGCATCTCTGACATTGTAAAGAATTAAATGCCATAAACGGTGTGTAACACCACTATTCTATCATTTAGCATGTGATGTCTAACCATACCAATGTGCACTGGTAGCATCTAGAAAGTTTTTAAACCGGTAAAAAATAGTTTTTAAACCGGTAAAAATTTTATGAGTGTTTCAACAAAAAGAAGAACCTAAACCAATTCATTATCATGCACCCTTTACAAATGAAATACCAAATTATAAAGAAAGTTTGAGAGTGTAAACTCCATGCCAGGGAGAGTAATAATAAATATAAAATTATTAGACCATAGCGTTTTATTAAAAACTAAATAAATAAAACCAACTTAAATAGTGTTTCTAACAATCGGCCGAGCATAAACTTCATGCTACAGAAATTAAATACAAAATTATTAAATCAGCAGAAATTTTAGGATGGCGCCAAAAAAAGCCCAGAACCTAAACAGTATTCTTTTAAGATCTTGAGACCGCACATCGCTGGCCCCTTGAAAATTATCTGCTAGATATATAGTGACAAGATACATTATTAAACCAGCAGAAATCTTGGAATTTTAGGAGGGCGCCAGAAAAAACCAGAACCAAAACAGTATTCTTTTAAGATCTTGAGAACGCACATCGGTGGCCCCTTGAAAAATATCTGCTAGATAGATATATAGTGAGAAGATACGTCCTAAGATAATGTGTCAAAGAATTTAAAGAAAGCTTAATAGAAAATTAATAGTCAGGTGTCAAAGAATTTAAAGAAAGAAAAATGTCAAAGAATTTAAAGAAATCTCAAAGATATCAAGTGTCAAAGAATTTAAAGAAACTTCGATGGTACAGCCTCACATGTTGTGTCAAAGAATTTAAAGAAACTTTAATAGAAAATTAATAGTCGAGTGTCAAAGAATTTAAAGAAAGAAAAGTGTCAAAGAATTTAAAGAAACCTCGATATCAAGTGTCAAAGAATTTAAAGAAACTTCGATGGAAAATTAATAGTCATGCAGACATGGGAATGACCTTCGAGGGATTCGAGACCCCAACCTGCCGGCGATATCGAAAGTTTCTCAAACAATCTAACCAGAAATGCATTATCGAAAGGTTCGCACATAATATAACCAGAAATAGATGACCACTGGAATTCTCAATTCAGAGGGTGGGAGATGCCAGAAGAGGCGTCAAAGAATTTAAAGAAACCTCGCAGATTAGAGTGACAAGTTACAGGCTCAGATGTTGTGTCAAAGAGAATTTAAAGAAACCTTAATAGAAAATTAATAGTCAAGTGTCAAAGAATTTAAAGAAAGAAATAATAAAGTGTCAAAGAATTTAAAGAAACTTCGATGGAAAATTAATAGTCATGCACGCATGGGAATGACCTTCGAGGGATTCGAGACCCCAACCTGCCGGCGATATCGAAAGGTTCTCAAACAATCTAACCAGAAATGCATTATCGAAAGGTTCGCACATAATATAACCAGAAATGGATGACCACTGGAATTCTCAATTCAGAGGGGGGAGATGCCAGAATAGGAAAAAGGAATCTATCAGAAATCTATTTTCATTTATACCGAATTTGTTGTGCTTTCTTGCTATTTGATCTGGGTTTCGTTTGAGATTCATTTGTCTACTTATAATAATAAATTTACTTAGATGCATCTGAGTGTCATTTGAGATTTATTTTTCTATTTATAATAATAAATTTACTAATAATACATTGCAATAAATTTATACACAATTATTCGTTTATTCCCTTCTTTTTTCTACGGGCTAGTCATACCCTGGAGAATTCATACACAATTATTCCCTTATTTTTTCTATCCGCTAGTCATATCATTGGAATCAAAGTAAAAAAAAATAATAATCTGAAAAGTAAAATGTGTACATACCTGTAAGATGAGAGGGTGGTCCTTATTGTCTATCCATTATGATTCTTTCGATCATACTTGATTCTCTGCACCTTCTCCACAGCTACTTCATTTTCGAGCGAACAGCACAATAAGAAACTCTTGCATTCCTTCTTTTCTTCATGTAATGAAATTTAACATCAGAAGAATTATTTGACACAAACTCCCCTGCGCTGTTATTAAGGAGTTGAAATTGCAGAAAGGGTTAAAGTAGGAATCATTGGATTCAGATTTATTTTTTGTTTTTTTTGTTCGGTGGTATTCTTCCCCTTGTTTCGAACTCGTGACTTATGTAAGGTTAGTGCCCAAATCATCCGGAGATACCTTTAATCCATGACACTGGTCCGAAAATAAAACTAGGTAAAGGTGGAAGATGACGGCGGACGAAAAATGAATGAAAATATGTGGATCAAAAGTCTCGGTAGAATTGTATTTATTTTTAATTAAGATTTTATATATTTACATAATTATTTTTATATAAAAATTAGAATTTAATCCAATTTAAAAAGTAATGCATATAATAAATAAATTAATAGAAAGTAGTTTGTCATAGTAATTAAAAATTAGAATTTAATCCATGCATATAATAAATAAATTATTAGAAAGTAGTTTGTTATAATAATTAATTAAAATTTAATAGGCAAAATTATTTTAAAATGTGTTTTATTAGTTAATTTTAGTGATTAATTATAAAAATTCAATTTTAAAAATTATATAAAAATAGAATTTATTTTAAAATGATGTATTTGATTAACTTAAAAATAACAAAAAGTATATTGATATATAAAAATAATAATAAGTAAACTTAACTTAACTTCAATTTTTTATAATAAATAAGTTATATATATGGTAATTATTTTCATGGTGATAATATTTTCCTATTATAAAAACCAAATGCAATCAATTTGGTTTATATAATTTTAAATGATACAAATTATAATTTGATTTATTTAATAATATAGATTTAAATGATATAATCTTTTAGTATTTTAATGTTTTTTTCGTCTTTATGATTTTATATTTTAATTCAAAATTTTAACAATTAATATATTCAATTTAAAGTTTTTAATTCAAAATTTAACAATTAATATATTCAATTTAATGTTTTTAATTAAAATTTTAACGATTAAAATGTATTCCATTTTAATGTTAACTATTAATATATTAAATGATGCAATTTATTTTTCCTATCCCATTTTTAAATTTTAAAAATGAATATAAATTTAAATGATAAAAAGTCTCAAATTCCCATTTCTGCTACATAAATCTTTTAATATCTATGAAAATCCTTAAAATGTATGGCATAGAGAGACAAGAAACTTATAGGTCAAGTAAAATTTAGACAGTTGTAGACAATGAATTTTCATTAAAAATATATATGTCGATAACCTTTGTTAGAGTCGAACCCTAGACGGGAGGTTGGTTGCTACAGCTACACATCAACAGTCTCACACATCATCTCCTTTGTTAGAGTCGAACCCTAGACGGGAGGTTGGTTGCTACAGCTACACATCAACAGTCTCACACATCATCTCGTCCCACACCCAACAACCATGGTGATGATCTTCGAGGCTCACACCCAGCAACCACGGCGATGATCTTCCAGGCTTAAACCCGAGCATGCATAGTTGAAGGATTCAAATTCAATCGATTTCTCAAATATTGTACCCTCAACTAGTTTTCACAGCCAAAGAGCCACGGGAATTATTAAAGTCACATGGTCTCTGCCAATCCCCTCTACATCATGGAGATGAGATGGCAATAGGTTGTTCATGGAGATGAGATGGCAATAGGTTGTTAGAACCCTGAAGCCAAATTTAATGTCATTGAAAATCGCCTATGCTCTTACTATTCATGAATCCCCGGGGCTAGTGAATCGCTGGAGGAATTTAAAATTGAAAAGAGAGTTAATGCGGGAAGCGCCAACTAGCAACCCCTTCGAAGAAGAATACTAAAGCAAATTTGGATCCTAGCTTTCTCTGTCTCATACGCCTACGTCTGACAATGGTAAAGAATTAAATGCCATAAAACAGAGTGTAACACCACTATTATATCATAAAACATGTGATGTCTAACCTAACTATAGCAACGTGCACAGGTAAAAATTCAACAAGGTTGATATAATACATGTGATGTCTAACCTAACTATAGCAACGTGCACAGGTAAAAATTCAACAAGGTTCGTTTCAGGCATCGACAGTCATTAACCAAAGACAACCTAAACTTAGTCATTATCACCTTTCCTTGCAAATCTAATACCAAATTATTAAACCAACAAAAACTTTGAGAGTGTAAATTCCATGCAGGGGAGAATAAACATAAAATTATTAGACCATAGCCTTTTAAAGAAATAGTGTTTTTTAAGATTCGCCCAGCATAAACTCCATGCCACGCAAATTAAATACAAAATTATTAAACCATCAGAAATTTTAGAAGAGGGTTTAAAAAAAACCCAGAACCTAAACAGTATTCTTTTAACATCTGCTGAGACCCCGAATCGCTGGCCCATTGGACAAATATCTGCTAGATGTATAGTGACAAGATACTGCGTAAGATGTTGTGCAAAGAATTTAAAGAAACCTTATGGAAAATTAATGGTCATTAAACTGCACAAATGGGAATGATCTTCGAGGGATTCCAGACCAAGAAGGAGCAAATCAAGGAGTAAGTCATGCAAAAGGAATCTTGCATGCAATCCCATGCTCTAACTAAGAGTCCGCATGTAGATGTGTAGTAGTTGCATGTAGTTGCATTCTCTAACTAAGAGTCCGCATGCAGTTGCATGTAGTCCGCATGCAGTTGCATGTAGTTGCATGTAGGTGTAGTAGTTCCAACATTACTTAGAGATTCATCTGGGTGTCGTTTGAGATTCATTTTTCTACTTATAATAATAAATTTACTTACATGCATCTGTGTGGCATTTGAGATTCATTTTTCTATTTATAATAATAAATTTACAAATAATACATTGCAATAAGTTTATATCCAATATAATTCAGTATGCAGAATTTATACGCAATTGATTCGTTTATTCCCTTCTTTTTTCTACTGGAGAATTCATACACAACCGATTTGTTTATTCCCTTCTTTTTTCTGTGGGCTAGTCATATCATATCATTTGAATCAAAGTAGAAAAAAAAATAGGGAAGGAAAATCTGTACATACCGAGGGGGGCTTTTATTCTCTATCCATGAGAGGGTGGCTCTTATTGTCTATGATTCTTTCAATCATACTTATTCTCTGCACCTTCTCCACAGCTACTTCATTTTCCAAAGAACAACATAATAAGAAACTCTTGGGTTCCTTATTTCCTACATGTAATGAAATTTAACATCAGAATTTAGAAAATAATTCAATCAAACACAAACTACACCAAATTATCTATCAGAGCCAGCCGAGAGAGGATGGAAACAATTAAAAATGCAAATATAAAACATAATTAAATTGCATTACTCACTCCGCTATGTACCTCTTCCACTACCATTGTTTCATTTTCCTCGTCTGTCTCAGTGTTCACATACTTAGAGATGACACAAAACACAGACTGAATGCATCAATCACACAACAATACTCACAAACAAGCAAGCATACCTGAATCTGAATCACAGAACAATACTGACATGCATGCATAGAAACACAAACACAGACCTACAAGGCAAACACAAACCCACAACAAAAACCTAAAAACACACATACACAACAAAACCACCAACAATGAGCACTCCACTCCGCTGAACTCCACAAGGACGGAATAAATAACAGAGGAACATAGACCACTGTCTGAAACGAATCTGATTGGATTAACTTTACAGTGTTCTATATATAGAATCCTATTTCCTCTACGATCTCTAGCCGTTGGAGAGAACAAATTTAAACTCAACTTTTCCAAATGATCTAAGGGTGAATGTTCTAGATATAGAATCCTATTTCCTCCACTATCCCTAGCCGTTGGAGAGAGCAAAAATCAAATTTAAACTCATCTTTTCCAAACGATCTAAGAGTGAATCTTCTAGATATAGAATCCTATTTCCTCCACGATCCCTAGCCGAGCCGTTGGAGAGAACAAAATTAGCCGTTGGAGAGAGCAAAAAACAAATTTAAACTCAACTTTTCAAACGATCTAAGAGTGAATCTTCTAGATATAGAATCTTATTTCCTCCACGATCCCCAGCCGAGCCGTTGGAGAGAACAAAATTAAACTCAACTTTTGGAAATGATCTAAAGGTGATGAACACAATTCAATCCCAACCCTTTCCTCCACGATCTCCAGCCGTTGAGAGAAAGCAAATTTAAACTTAACTTTTCGAAATGATGTAAAGGTGATGAGCACAATTCAACCCTAACCCTTGGATGACAATTATTGTTAAGATTCGAGGGTCGCTGATGTTGTCGGTGAATTCATAATCAATCCTCCATTCACGATAGCCGTTCGTTCTTATCCAACTGCCAATAAACATGTTAAATTTAATATATATTTTTAAAACTCTAGTTTTCAAATGTCAATTTACATTTGAATTTACACAACCGTCCTTCTTACCTACACATTTCTGAACAATTCTGATAAAAGAGTAATAGTAATTTATAATAATTTTATTAGTTACCATGATTATATTTATATTTTCAAATATATAAATAAATTTATATTTTTTATTATTGAAAATTTAAATCATAAATATTTAAAAATAATTTTAATTTTAATTTGTATTAATAATATTAGGTAGAGTTTATGTAGAATGAGTTTATTTTCAATATTATGATAGTTCAAGTGGTGTAGAATAATTTTAATTTATATAAATAATATTATGTAGAGTGAATTTATTATGTGAATTTTATTTTCAATATTATGATAGTTCAAGTGGTGTAGAATAGATGGCAATATATTATGATAGTTCAAGTGGTGTAGAATAGATGGCAATAGAGTGTATTATTAAGGTACTCACTTTCTGATGTGAGAGTTAAGGTTAAGGATGAAAGTTAAGGTCAAGGGTTACTACTTTGAGTGGTTGTTGTTTGTCTAACTTCACAAACAACAAACAAAAAAATTATGACAGACTATTTAAAAGTTAGATATTCAAAACTATAGAATTACATATAAAAATCATTTATCATTAATTAAATAATTAACTTAAATATTGCAACATGAAAATATATTTAAAATTTCACTTATAATATTTTTAATTTACAAAAAAAATAATAATAAATAAATAAAATTAATTGTTATTAAAATATTTTAAAAATATGATTACTAGACTTTATTTTTTGTTATTTTTGTGATCATAAAATGATTTTTCATATTAAGGATTAACAATTTATTTGGATGCAAGAGACTGTGAACATTCTCTACCTGGAGATACTTTGACATTCTACCATTAGAAGCACTAAATTGAAATTTTTTTGTCAAACCCATGGACAGTGAAACCGGTGAACATTCTATACTTGGGAGAAAAGGTTTGTAGACATTCTACAGTTACATTCTATAGTTGGGAGGTTGAACATTTTTTTTTTGAGTTACACATTTTATAGTAAGAAGCGAGAGATTAAAAACCCCTATACCTTATAGTTAGACATTTTATTGTCTCAGGTGAGATATTAAAAACCCTTATTCTAATTAGAAATATAATAAGAGACATGGTACTAAAGCAAGATCTGTTCTATATTTTGTCCCCTTGTTACAAATCAAGTTTTCAATTATTCTTAAATTTACCCTAATTATTAGTAAATTTGCCCCCAATTATTATTAAATATGCCACATTATTATATATGAAAAAGGTACGTCTTCACTATATATTGAAAGTATACATTTTTAATCAATATAAAAATCCATATAAAATTTAAATATCAAGAAAATTAAAAATTAAAAATAAAGAATCAAATTGAATATGATTAAAAACTTTTTATATATTCCAATTGAATTATATAAGATTAGAAACCTTTTATATATTTCAATTAAATATAATCCGATTATGCATCCAAATTAATTGCGAAGATAAAATAATATTTTATTAATATAAATTAAAATTCAATTATTTTTAATAATCAATTTTTAATTTATACTTTAAATAATAATAATTTTCTTTCCTAGTGCATCATAAATAAATGTAAAGGTTGATTTCACTATGCATAGAATAATGCAATTATTTATATAAGCACAAGTACTAAAAATTTATTTTTTCTAGAATTCTGAAGCTAAAAAATAAATATCGTATTCTGAAGTTAAAAATAATAATAATAATAATAATTTATTTACGAAAATTTAATGTTATAAATATTAATATTGTGATTTCTATTGAAAAATAAATTTTATGTTTAAAATTAATGTTAAACGGTACGATGGCGCTTCTGTTTGGAGTGTGGATTGAACAAGGAGTGGGTTTTATTAAAATTTTATGTTTTAAATATTAATGTTATAGTATTAAAAGAAAAATAAATTTTATGTTTAAAATATTAAGGTTGTAATTAGAGTTGGAATTTGTATTTCATTTTATTTATTATTTTTTTTTATGTTTTGAGTTTTTATATTTTTTATCTAGAAATATTATGTTTAAAATTTTGGGCTTTCAAAGTGATGCTTTCGTAATAAATTAACCTTTTACTAATAAATTTTTGATTAAAATTTTTTTGTCACTAACAACTATGTTAATTTTTTTTATATATTTATGATAAGGAAAAAAATCAAAATAACCATACCATACAAATGGCTTATTGAATCTTTAATCTTATTGTTCATTATAGTTAATAATGATAATAAATTTTCTATTTTGAATTTCTTTTATTACATTACAAATTTTCAATAACCAAATTAACTATCAAATAAAGATTAAAATTAATTTTCAATAAAATTAGACACACTTATTGTCTTCACCAAAAGAGAGGATAATTGGATATAGATTACCTAAACATGTCATAAGAGTAAACACATCATTGTATTATACATTATTACTTTTGCAAATGAGGAGGTAGCAAGAAAAAACAAACTTTATTTATTTTTTAATCTTGGTTGGTGTCACTTAGTGTATTGGATGGAAATACTTAGTTTATCTTATTTTTATTTTTATACCAAAGGAGGGGATAATTGGGTATAGATCACCTAAGCATGTCATAAGAGCAAACACATCATTGTATTATACATTATTACTTTTGCATATGAGGAGGTAGCAAGAAAAAACAAACTTTATTTATTTTTTAATCTAGGTTGCTGTCACTTAGTCTATTGGATGGAAATACTTAGTTTATCTTATTTTTATTTTTATGTAATTTGACCGAGTCAAAATATTTACATAATAACATGATAGGATAATATTTTATCCCTATTGGAGCTTAATAGATCTAGACTTCATGGATTTAGAATAGTTTAATTATTAATGGTTATTAAGAAGAAACAAAGAAAGAAAGAAATTATTTTAATGTCCACGAGGCTAAAGATAGCCTATGGGATAGATTGCTTCTTCATCTGCTTGATGTATTCGGCCCTTTTCTGTGAAGATTCACAATAAATGCTCCTAGCTTCTTGACAAACCCCTCGCGAAATAGATTATCCCAAGAGCTAGCTGCCAGCATACCTGCATAACTTTCCTTGTTATCTTTGAAGGCCTCACATTCTAAAATGAAATGTTTTTCTGTTTCCACTTTTCCGTAAGAACAAAAATGCATACCCTTTCCTCCCACACTTCCTTTGGCCTTTTCCAGCGCCCTGTTTCACAACAGAGTTGATGAGAATCAGTCCATAACTGAGCAATAGGAATTTTGGCTCTCCAAGGGATATTGGCCTCTATGTATGCTTTTGGTTGATGATTATGAGTGGGATTAAACACTTCAATATAGTAATTTTTCTTTCTTCCTAGCTCCTTATCCCAAGTACGTTTGTGGAACTTTTCCATAACAAAAGCTTTTATTTATTCATTGTTTATGGGACACGCGTTCAAGCAAATACCCCATTTACTAAACCATTTGTTATTTTGTTGCATCCAAGATTTTTTGCTCTTGCACAATCTATCATTAAAGACAACCTTAGGCCATCTACCCTCTTCCATTTTCTCAATTTTTCTTTTTAAATACCTTATGACTCGCACCGTAGCAATTGCTTCAATAGGAGCAGTCCTTGTTTCACTTAACAAGATACCATAAGAAACTGCACTTTTAGTCCTAAATTTGTTTGTAATCAAACGCTTCTGAATTTTCTCAATTTGTCTCCACTCCATGTCGGAGGTACTGCTAGCCCACAGTTCACAACCATAGAGAATCACCGGAATCACTAGAAGCCCAAAAAGAGTTTGAGTGGTCTTCAAGTCCCATAACTCTACCTCCCTACACCTATTTTGAAAAGCATAAAATTATGTCCAACCCCCTAAAGTTCTTTTCTTTCTACAACCATTCCAGCTTAGATTTTTGTTGAAGCCAATTTCGAGGTATTTTAATCCGAAACTTCTTCTAGAATGTTGCCTTCAAAGTAGAACCTATGTGGTTATGTTTTCTTTTATTAGAGAAGACCACTAGTTTCATTTTGTTGAAATTGAATTGCATGTCCACACTTGTACAAAAATTCTCAAGGGATAGTAAGTGCTCTTGCAAACCAAGAGCCGATTTAGCAATCAAAATAAGGTCATCTGCATACAAAAGAAGCCTTATAACAAACTTGCACAAATAGATACCATCACCCCCTTGCGAATTTAACCACTCCTCAAGCTTGTTGATATATAAACCAAAAAGGGTGGGAGATAGTGGGCTACCTTGCTTGACCCCGATATCACTTCTAAAACTTTCAGAAATGCCTGCTGAAGTTCTAATTTTAACTTTCACCTCTTCATACAGCCTATGCACAGCTGCCCTCAAATTTTTAGGAACCCCAAGTTCCTCCATTCTCTACCAAATTTTATCCCTAGGAACCGAGTCAAACGCTTTTCTGAAATAAAAAAAAACAACAAAAGACTTCTTCCTTTTTCTCCCAAACCTTTTCAGTGATGTGCCTTAAAGTTATGCAATGATCAACTGTGGAATGTTTAGGTCTAAAACATGCTTACCCTTTAGCATGCTTATCTCTTTCTTCTGCCCACTTGCTAATTTTGTTCTCTAGCATGCTTCCAAATAGCTTTGTAAACAAAGGGTTTATGATGATGGTCCTATAATTGGAGGGATTATTGACATCACCGCTCTTGAAAAGAGGCATTGCCAGACTAGTTGTCCAATCTGTGGGGAGCCCTTGTTGTATGATGCTGTTGAAGATTTTTGTAATGTGAGGTGCAAGAATCTTTGAGCCCCACTTTAGATATTTTGCTTGGAGTTCAGCTAAGTCTTTTGATTTTCCAACATCCAACTTCTTGATACCCATCTCTACCTCTTGTACCATGAAGAGTTCAGTATCAGTGTTGGGGGGGGGGGGGCGCTCAACCTTTTTCTTGCTTAATAACTGCTTGTAAGATTTGAGCTTTATGTCATCCTTGTTTGACGTGTTCCACCTTCTCCTTTCCTTTTTGCATTCCTCGTCAAACCAAGCATTAACCAGAAAGAAATTTGTTTAAGACTTCGTAATTTTTGTTCTTTTGCACTTTGCAAGTGCGCATTGAATTAAAAGTGTTAATTCAAGACTATGAAGGCTGTGAATTGTAATTCTCTCCTTCTCAAAGAGCCTCTCTAGCATCATTTTGAAGGTGTTATAATTTTCTGGGGTTAAAAGAATTCTCCCCTGTGGGAGATTTTGTTGGACATGCTAAATTTTTGACTCTAATTGTTTCTTTCCAATCCAAGAGAAACATAAATAAATTGGCTTGTGATCTGATTGTAATTCTTTTTTTTTTTACCTATCCACCCAGAATGGGATGCTTATCAACCTTTGGGAAGTTTAATTCTCAGAAGGTGGTTTCCATCCTCAACCTCTCTCCATAAGGTTTGAACTTGTGACATGGTAAGGACTAAAATCCTTGCAAACCAATTCGTCTACATCGCATGGGCTAATCACCCAATATGAATTGGCCATCTAAAAGGATTAAAACCCTTGCAAACCAATTCGTCTACATCACATGGGCTAATCACCCAATATCACCCGATATGAAATGGCCATCTAGAACCTGTCAAGGGAACAAAGTGAGCACCTCCTAGCCATCGAATGTCATTTAAACAACAAACCTACCACAACAATAAGCGCATAACATTAGTTGCTAATGGATTGTTGTAAATATCACAAATAAAAAATGTTAACCTTTAGAGACTGCTTATTAAGATAACCAAAAAAAAGTTTTGATATCTTGCCTCGAAAAATATAAAAAAGTAAAAATACAATTAATTACGAGTTGAGCCTCCCCTAATTCTCATGTGCACAACTTTTCACACTATTAATTTATTTTCATAAAAAAAAAAAAATTAGATATTAATGAATAATATAATAATAAAATAATTTCTCCATTTTTAATAAAATTAAAAAAATTTCAAATAATTAAAATATCTTAATATTTATTTTACCATAAGCATAAATAAAATAATTATCATAAAATAATGATTGATTCTTCTTTTAAGAATTTATAAGGTGTATTTTACAATTCGGTGTAAGTTTATGTAATTTAGATACATTTTAATTTTAAGCACATAAAAAATAATAATTTATAACTAACTCCGAGAGCTTTGAAGCATATTGATAAGCCTGTAATAAAAAAATAATCTCTATCCCATTTTAAGAAACATGCGATTACCACCTCCCAAGTTCGAAAAAAAAAAACAACTCGAAAACCAAAGGACATATTGTGACCCGTGATATGTAAAAACATATATATAAAGACAAAGCACATATATCATAAGATTTAGTGTTACAATGAATATGATGGTTCAAAAGAAATCTTTATTGAGAAAAAATTGATGGAGGGGAGATCGTTTCATTGTACCTCGAGTAAATAATGTTTTCCACATCAAGATATCATGTGAATTCTCTTGGTGGGTAAATTAGCCCGTGCTATCCTCACTAATAGTCAATTCTGGGCTTCAATGGAAGTCATAACAGAATTTTAATTCAAGTTGCAAACGCTAATGGATTGTTTATTTGAAGCTTCTCCTTATTCTAGAAGAATAAGAGGATAATGAAGGAATGTTTTCCTTATTCCTTATATATTCTTCTTCCTCTCTCTCAGAGAAGAATTAGTGCCTGCAAGATTAGGTTGAATAAATTGTTGTTGGAAGTCCATTTGTATTTCCATTTGAGATAATGGTTCCAAATAATAATAATACTTGCCTCCCCTTCTGGTAATACAGTGTATGTGAAGAAGCGAGGCAAGCAACGAGGAGAGTGTGGAGGAATGAAGAGGAGACAAGTGTGAGATGTATTTCTAAGACTCTGATTTCAAATGATTTGATTGAATGGTGGGGGGATTTCAGAACTCAAGATTTGGAAGTCATGGAGGGAGACATTTGTGAGGTTTAAATTTCGGGACGACAAGGGAGAATGGAAATTCAAAGTCAAATCACAAATGAAAAGAGCGAGTCTAAGGGTAAATTGGAGATGAATGAGACGGAAGTCGATGAGTTTAAATAACATAAAATACATAATTATATTATGCTCCTGGAAGGATGTGAGTCACTATACTTGAGATGCTTGCAAACATTTAAGGATCAATTGGGTCACTACTTTAGCACCAAGAGGTCAACCAATTAAGTTAGGGCTATGGAGAATAATTTCCACAAGTGATATCCTAACAAAGTATCTTTTCCCGAGAAATCATCGGGGATAGAGTATTAATAATAAATAAATGTGTTTTATAAAGGTTATAACGCATCACAAGAAATGGTTTTCAAAAAATTTTAAAAGCCAAAAACGGGTAAAAGACCCTTTGATGGGCATTTTGCCTGTCAAATTCCAACCCTCTTTGTAATATCTAAAGGAAAATAAAGTTATGAAACTCGAAAAGTGATGGCACTGACACGATATCTAAAATATTGTTAATGCTATGACTCCCACATTTTCCATATATGCATAGACATGGAAAATGCAACAGTCATGGCTTAGCAAGTTGTGAGTTCAGTAACCATTCTAGTGTTACCATTATCGGGATCAAGATGCCAACTAGCCCCTTTGAAGATTATTGAAGCAGGTTTGGGTAAAGCCCTTCAAAGTTACTGAAGCATATTTGGGTGCTAGCTTTCCCTATATCATAGACCTACGTCTAGGCATTGTTACACTGCATACCCTGAGTAAGCTCTGTTGCCTGCATATTCATTTTAACAAAAGCTTGGCCCTTTATTTCGATCAAAATTGGTTCTCGTGGGTAAGTTTAGAAATGAAAAGGGTTTATCTAGATGGAATGGAGACTAACCCCCTGGGGGCACACAATTGCTTCACCAACCTCCTGAAGCAATGAAAAAAGTCAGAACAGGAAGAGAAGTTGGGGTGGTTAGAGAATAAACAAAGCAAGCAGTAGTATATATAGTTGAAAGTTAAGGAGTTATAAGCTGTGTTAAATGGCTTTATGGTATATTCTATTGAAAAGATTGATATTTTTGGAGACTCCAAAGTGATTATTGTGGTTGACTAAATATGAGATCTACTTTAAAGTCTTCAGTACTTTCAAACTGAGTATTGTTTGATGTCAAATTCAGTGGTCTTACACTGGATGGGGAGGATAAGATTGTTGAACAACGAATTCAAGAGGATTTTTTTTGGCACATCCACATAGAAAAGAACATGGTGGAAGATGACCTATCAGAAGAACTTGGGTTTCTAAGCAACTTCAATCCCTAAATAATAATGTAATAAACCCAAATCTGTCATGTCAAAAACTTTCAATAATTAATTTTTAATGGACGCTATATAGTCATCATTGTTTCCTGTGATCATCAAATCATCTACATACACAACCAAATATACATCTGACTTTCCAATTTTCTTAACGAAAGGAGTTGCATCATCCAAATCAAATATCTTATAATTCAACTTGAGAAGGTGTCCAGTTAACTTTTCATACCATGCACGAGATGCTTGTTCTAGTTCATACAAAACCTTAACCAATTTCCATACCTTTTGCTCTTTGCCTTTAACAGCAAAACCTTCAAGTTGAAATATACGAACATCCTCCTTCAAATCGACATTCAAAAAAGTTTTTTTAACATCCATATGGTGTATCTTCCAGCTATTATGAGCTGCAAGAGAAAACAAAGTTCTAATTGTGCCCCATTTTGTTGTAGGAGCAAATGTCTCTGTAGTCAACACCTTCCTTCTAAGCATAGCCTTTTTCTACAAGTCTTGCCTTGTATTTATTAAGCGAACCATATGCTTTGTATTTGATTTTATACACCCATTTGCAACCAATGGGTTTGACACCTGCAGGAGGATCCACTAACCTCCAAGCTTTATTCTTTTTTTTTTTTTTGCTAAAGCAAGTGTGGATCCTTCTATTTCATTAAACCAAAAAAATAGTGTACAATTTTTACAAGTGTGGAGCCCATGACACCCAGGTCAAAACCTTTTAGCCTTACAAAGAAAACCCGAACCCAAGGAAAACAAACAAAAATGTAACCTGGCTCCCGGAAAGCCCGAGAACTTTCCCGCTTCACCGCTGTCGGAAAAGCCTGAACCATCTGAGCCATCCAAAAAAAAAAGCACTAAGATCGATGGCCGAGAAAGAAATCGCGCAGTCAAGAAGACCAAATTTTAATGGTCCTGGCCCCCCAAGTTGCAAGATCCGACTCAACCGTTGATCCCCATTAACTAAATCCAGCGGATGAGATTGATACCGCACTGGACAAGATGGTGTGACATTAGTGTGCGATGTAGGGTTGTTTTCGGAACCCTCTCCCTGCCATGTGTTGGAGGTTGAATGGCATCGCTGCGAAATCTCCAAAACCGTTTCCCAATTGAAAGCGGTGCGATCATCCAGAAATCGCTTGGGAGGCGGTATTCCATGCCGAGACCCCGATTTCTTAAAAATATGGCATTCGGAAAAAACAGGGCTCTTCCTGTGCATATGGATCCCCTCGGCTGAACCTGGAACCCTGAAAAGATGAGAGGCTTGTAATTGAACGAAGACCTGAGGGACTCGTTTCGTTCCTCATGATAAACAGAGATCTTCCTCTGACTTACTCTGGGAATATGAGCGACCAGACAAGATGTTCTCCACGCCACAGAACCGTTTATCAGATATTGATGAAACATGCTGGTGTTAAATGCAAAGGTTGAGTCAATTTGGTTCTTGGTCCAAAGCTCTATCACTAAACTCCAACTTATCATTTTCTGCCTGTTCCTGTAAAATTGCCTTTAACCTGCTCTGAGGTAGCTCATGCCATTTTGATGCCACCCCATTCTCTGTGCTGATAACACCTTGGTTGGCTAGCAAATCTGCCAATTTGTTCGCCGACCTGCGGACATGCTTAAAGCCTACTGTACGGAGGCTTTGAAGGTGGTGTTGAATCCATTGAAAGCCCTGAATTAGTCTCCAATTTTTTGAGACTTTTTCTGGCTTAGTACGCCCGCTGATTTTCTTGACCTAATTGATAATAAGTTCAGAGTCAGCCTCCACTATCATATTTTTCCTGTTTTCTTGATTAAGGAAATCCAAAAATTTCTCCATAGCCATCAATTCCACCAAGTTATTAGTAGAATGTCCCAGATGACAGTGGAAGATGAAGAGGACACTACTATTCTCATCTCTAAGAACCCCTCCATAACCAGCTGTACTCGGGTTGCCTTTTGAAGCTCCATCTATGTTGTATTTCAGATAACCCTTTGGAGGAGGATGCCCGAAATCATTTGCATCTCTCAGGGAGATAAGATTTCTATCTAGACCCTGAGGAGAGATGCCTTGCAGGCCCAGTTCACAGATAATTCTTAGGTCAGTAGCCGAAGGAGGGTTCTTGGTGAGATTTCGCACTATGGTACTAACTGTTTCCTTGAGTTGCTTTAAGATCAACTCAAAAATGCAATGGGAATTTCACTTTTCATCTTTGAAGATTTGGTTGTTCCTCTCTTTTCAAACATTCCAAACAATGAAGCTCGGAAAGAGGGCCTAAGCAATGGCGAGAACTTCATTGTCTGAAAAATCTCTCCTCCAGTTGGTCAGGGTGTTGCAGATGTTATTTTTGTCTCTATCCGTCTGATGGAAAATAAAGGCAAAAGAGTCCCACAGACTAGAGGCGAACATACAACTATTGAGAATGTGCTTCATAGTTTCCTCATGAGCTTCACAAAGCTGGCATCTGGAAGGTCCCAAAATGGCCCTCTTCCTAATATTGACCCAGGTCAGAATTTTCCTATGCTGAATGAGCCACATGAAAAGTTTAATTTTAATCTAGCCCTGGTGTCTCCAAAGGTTAAGCCAGGTTTTGTCTGGAAATTGAGAATTAAGGTCAAGGAGAATGAGATTTGCTTCATTGAGGTTAAAAACCCCCTCATTATTGTTGCCCCATCACAGCTGATCGTGGCCCTCAGATTTCATAATCTTCCTCTGATCTAACATTTCCTTAAGAGTTTTTGCTTTAGCCTTCAGGGTGTTGTTATCCCTAAAATCAAAATTCCTCCAGATTCTCCATTTATCATTGTTATTGGTGTGCTCCCAAAATTCTTTCACCTTAGAAAGTCTATTGCTATCAGTGTTTTCCTTGAGATTCCTTAGGTCTTCGTTTAATAAAATAGGTTCTTGTTGCCATTTTTCCTCCCAGAACAGGCTGAGATTTCCTTCTCTAATTTCCCAGAAGCTGTTTCCTTGGACCAAACTCCGGTTATCCTAGGCTTTGTTCCAAATGTGCGAGCCCTTTCTGTGACCTAACATTCTTATTAGATCATGGTTATGCCAGGTGTTGGCATATTTTTCTTTCCAAATGGTTGCCCACTGCGCCTTTGGCTCTTTAACCCATCGCCACCATAATTTGGCACCTAAAACCTTGTTGAGTATGTCAGGGTCATTCAAACCTAGACCACCAAAGCTCTTAGGTTTGGAGATCTTATCCCAAGCTACCAAGGCCCATTTCCTACGATCCTCCCCCTTAACCCAAAGGAAGTCTATATGAATGGATTTGAGCTGATGTAGGAGACTTTGAGGAGCTGGGAGAACAGATAGCATAAAGATAGGGATGGATTGAAGGACAACTTTGGTTAGCACTAACCTACCAGCCAAATTTAGAGATCTATAGGTCCATTTCCTAACCTTGTCTTGCAATTTGTTAATAACAAGTTCCCATATGCTCTTGTGTAAGGGTTTGGTAGTGAAAGGAACTCCCAAATATTTCGACGGGAGGAGCTCCCTTTGGAAGCCCAAAATTCTGGCTATATTTCTTTGAATAGCAATGTGAGTATTAAAGAAAAAATTATTAGATTTAGAGAGATTTACCTCCAAACCTGAAGCCATGGCAAAGTCTTTCAGGATTTGCTTATACGCAAGAGCTTCCTTGACCGTGGGGATCCCTTATAGCATGGTATCATCCACAAATTGTTGATGTGTTAAAGAAAGACCCTCTTCAGAAAGTTGGAGACCTTTGACCAAACCCACTACCTTGCCATGTCTGATTTTTCATCCCAGCCCTTCCATCATGAGTATAAAAAGAAAGGGAGAGAGTGGATCTCCCTGCCTTAAGCCTCTTGAAGGAATGAAAGTCTCCGAGGGTGAACCATTAACCAAGATTGAAAAGCTGGGTGAAGTGACTAGGGCCATAACCCATCTGATCCAGTTATGATCAAACCCGAAAGAAGCAAGAACTTTTCTGATGTATGTCCAGTTTAGCTTATCATAGGCTTTGGCTATGTCTAGTTGCATGATCATACCAGCTTTCTTATTGTTTGTCAACAAGTGAACCACCTCATGAGCTTGAACCATGTTGTCGAGGATTTGTCTGCCTTCCACATATCCTGACTGTTCCGATTCCACCAGGGTAGGAGGAAGGGGTTTGAGTCTATTGGCAACCACTTTGGAGATAAATTTGTAGACAACATTGCACAAGGCATTGGGTCTGAACCTTTCAGGAGTTAGGGCCACATCCTGTTTAGGGATTAAGGCAATAGTTAAGTGCCTTCAAGATAGTTTTATCCCTCCTTGAGTCTTCCACCACGTTCAGAATGTCCTGATTTACTATATTCCAGCAGGCTTTGAAGAAGTCTACATTGAACCCATCTGGACCTGGTGCCTTTCTATTTTGCATCTCTTTAAGGACCTCCCTGACCTCCTCTTCTGACGCTGTTCTATTGAGCTTGAAATTGTCTTCTTTGGAGACTAGCTTAGGTATATGCCTAGAAATCTCCCTGATAGATTGATCTCTGTTAGTGCAGGTTTCCTGAGCAATGCCCTGAAAGTGTTGAACTAGCTCAACTTCGATTTCTTCATGCGTGCTGAGCATGTTACCTTTCTTGTCCTTAATATTAGAAATCCTGTTGTGAGCTTTGTTTTCCATAGTGGATTTGTGGAAGAATCTGGTGTTGCGATATCCTTCTTTTAGCCATTGCACTCTGTATTTCTGCCGCCAAAAAATTCCCTCTTACTTACATAAGTTCTCCTAGTCTTGATGATATTTAGTTGCCAGTTCATTCTGCTCCTTATCAAAACCCTTTGTAATCACGGTTTGGTTGAGTTTCTGCATTTTTCCTTCCACAATTTTTTTTCTTCAAAAATGTTGCCATATTCCTTCTTATTCCACTCCTTAAGACGGAGTTTAATGTGTTTGTGTCTTTTTTGAAGAAGGAACATTCTTGTGCCTTGAATATCCAAATCTTCTATCCACCAGATAGCAATTTTGTTATAGAAGTCTGGGTGGGAGAGCCAGATATTCTCAAATCTGAAAGGTCTATTGTTAGGTTTGCCAATACCTTGAATGTCCAGTTCAACCGACCAGTGATTCGAGCCTCCAAAGGGAAGAACACTCACAACTATGTCCTTGTCCTTGATCATAAGATCTTCTGAAATTATAAATCTGTCCAGTTTGGAGGCCACTTGAGACTCTCCTCCTCTTTTATTGTTCCAAGTAAAGGTACCGTTATTCATAGCAATATACACGAACTTCATACTATCTATGAAGGTTTGAAGAGCACAAGAATATTTGGTTAGAATTCTAGTTCCTCCTTTTTTTTCCAACAACGTTTTTTATCATATTGAAATCACCCCCAGGATCCAGGGGATTTTTGCACGACATTCCTTGCGCTTCTACAGTGAATCAAGAAACAAGAGTTTACCCTCCATCCTTTCGGGGCCGTACACATTCATAACCAATTATCTACGTGGTATAGTTAAGTATGGTCTGAGATATGCTCGAGGTGATGGTGTTAGTTTCATGGAATATATAAATATAGACTAGGCAGGCAGTTCAGTGGATCAGAAAAGCACCTTAGGGTGTTGCTTCAGTATTTGATCAAGGGTTGTCTCTTGGTGCAACATGAAGCAAAAGTCCATGGCACTAAGTTCTGCAAAGGCAAACTACATGGCAACAATCATGGCCACATGCAAAGCTATTTGGCTTCAGAAGCTGCTAGTGGCACTGTTGGGTCAACAATTGGATTTGATTAGTACCTACTGTGATAATCAAAGTTGCATCAAGCTCTCTGAGAATCCAATGTTTCATGATAAGTTGAAGCATATAAACATGAGATACCACTTCATCAGAGATTTTGTACAACGTGGATGAGTTCAGCTACAATATGTTCCCACAAATCAACAATTTGCAGATATTCTCACGGAGGCCTTGGGTAAGGCAAAGTTTGTCTTCTTCAGGGTTAAGTTGGAAGTAGTGGAGAGCACCTTCCTTGCTAAGAGGGAGTGTTAGTTTTCGAGTAGCTCAGACAAGTGTTCTAGTCTCTATTGGTGTCTAAGAAGCTAAGGAACACAGGAGGATAATTATCTCCAAGACCCAAAAAATGTTCCAAGGAAAATACCTTAATTAGATTAATTAGCCAATTATTAAATATTTTCCCAAGTCTAACTTAAGAAAACTAGTTAATCAAATCATACTACTTAATGTAAATCAATTTTTCTCTAGAGACTTCCAACAAAGTCACTTGATGGGGTTAATATGATCTTAGCCATCATTGTGAATAGATCGTGGTTGTTGATTCGTTAACTAGAGATTGTAAGAGGAAATTTATGGGTCAATTGGAGACATATAAAGGAGTTCGAATCACCCAATTGTAGAGATAAGTAAGGGTGTCGTGTGAGCGAGGGAGACAATGACAAAGGGGTTT
Organism: Pinus taeda; assembly: GCA_000404065.3. Classification (NCBI taxonomy): domain Eukaryota; kingdom Viridiplantae; phylum Streptophyta; class Pinopsida; order Pinales; family Pinaceae; genus Pinus; species Pinus taeda. Next base: position 47,110 of record APFE030927862.1, on the reverse strand, counting down.
TAGCAGAGAAGACTTTCGGAGGAATTTTTCTTAGTAATTTCCATTTTCCAAATAGAGGAAGGAAGGTCGAATTATTCTGTAGTGAGGCCATACTAGCCAATGTGCATAGCTAGGAAGTAGTTCAATTTCCAATTCTCGGAGATATGTATTGGAGGAGGTTTGAGTTGCTCAATTGAGTTGCAAGAGGCATAAATCATTACCAGAACGAATTTCTGTAGGCAGTGCGAGTTCCAAAGAGGTCCGTACATATTTCCATATCATCCAGTGCATGTAATAGGCAGGGAGTGTGAATTACTTAGTGGAGGCTGTGAGGTTTTATAGAAGGGAAACTAGTGTTTCTAGATCGATTTTTCCAGTGGAGAAAATAATTTCCGAAGCTTTGCTAGTGAAAGGCAAGAAAATTGTAGTTCTCATTTTTGCTTAGGAATAATAACAAAACCCTCATCTATTGAACTAGTTTTCCCCACTTTGGGGTTTTTCTAGGGACAATTTGTCCAAAAATACTAGTGTTAATAATTTCGTGTGTGTGCATTATTTCTTAGTTCCTATTATTATTTATGAAAATAGCAATAGTACATAGAAGATTAAGTTCTAGTTGTTGCAATTAAGAAAATTTCGCAGTAGGAAACACTTTGGGGTCATATGTTTTGACTTAGGGAGCTACTAAGTAGGGCCAATACAACTCCTATGCAAGGATTTGTGTTGATATGAACATATCTGAGCCCCTATCCCCTTTTGATGCCGAAAGTGTCATGAACATGGACATCTCTTCTGAGAATGCCCTCTAAATGTATCTTTCCCATCTACGATATTCCAATATCTAGAATTATCCAATGGCTTACAAGCATATCTCCTTTCATATCCATCCTCCAAGGATCAAGATGGCTTTGGAAGGATCATGAACAAAAGATGATCCAATAAGAAATCAGTAGGGATTGCATCTACAAAGGGACACATAACCAACAATAGATATGCAATCCTGTCCAACCCAGCAATGAACTCTACAGATGCTAAGTTTAAGTTGTAAGAAGACCAAAGGGCCCATTCTTATAAACCCTTGGAAGTTGCAGAGGATACACTCAGGAGAAGAAAACTAGATAATGATGATAAGACCAATGCAATAGAAGATGTCAAAATGATCCACAAATCTGGGGAAATGTATGAAGATGAGGAAGGAGAAGATATGAATCTAGAAGAGTGACTTACATTCCATTGCAACAGCCTAGGAGGGTAAAGACCCAAACTCTCTTTTGCATCAGCGAATCCAGCTCCTAACCAAAGCCTATATCAGATCCTAAGAGCTCCGAAAACAACAATTCTAAGGTAAGCCCACTCAATATTCTTCATTGGGTATTAAAAGAAATCCCTCTCAATAGAACCCCAAATCTTGCGAAGAGGATAAGAAAAGAGGTTGCAGAAGCAACAAGCAACTACTATAAGAATTAGGTGAAATATTGGTAAATTCAAGAAGGATTAACTTGATGACAGATTCCTTCCATCCCACCCCTTCTAATACTCGGTGAAAGTCCTCTCATAGAAGGTAAGATGCCTGAATGGAAAAACAAAACACAAGCTTTTCAAAAGTAAAATACTGTAAGACCAACCTACCGTTATCATGATTCAAAAAACCAAGTGTTCAAGTGATAACCTATCAATAAGTGCAGCCACTATCTGGAAAGGTTTCCTTTCAATTGTAATTGAGGCTCAAGTAGCATCATAGGGAATAACAATCCTCTACAAACCCTCTGAAATCACTCTCTGTGACTTCATTTCAACTCAAAGAAACCTCACGACTGAATTTCAACCGATGGGATCAACTGAACATAATTATATCGCCATTGTTTATGGGCCTAACCTCCAGGGAGTTAAATCCTCCTTTCTGTGTAGTCTTCAAGCCATTCATCAATTAATAAGAGATAGGTACTAGATTCTAGTTGGGGATTTTAACATTATAAAGTCTTTTGATGAAAAGAAAGGAGGTATAAGGAGATTAGATGTTGATTCAGAGATCTTCATGGAGATAATCCACTCTTTGAAGACGGATGATCTGTAAACCTCTAATCGAATATATACTTGGAACAATAGGAGGGGTGATTCATTACAAGTTGGTCCCACCTAGATCATTTTCTCATAGTTGAATCCCTAATGATTACAGGAATTTTTATTGACGCTTCCATCTTGCCTAGTCATGGCTTAGACCATTGGCCCATATGCTTAACACTATATTGGCAAGGAAGCCCCCTGAATCGTCCTTTCTAATTTCGACCATTCTAGTTGAAGCACCCATCCTTCCAGGAAATTGTTGCCACGTTGTAGAATGAAGCCTCGATAGACAATGGTTCCATTATTCATTGCTTTAACCAATGGCTAAAATTCCTTAAGGCTCATTTGAAGCAATGACACAACCAGGAATTTGGTCACATATTTAAAGATCAAAAGGATCTCACTACACAGATGTAACATATTCAACAGAGGATCATCTTGGAGGGGCAGACGAATGAACTCATTTTGCAGAAAACTACAATTCAAGCACAGTTTGGAGAGTAACACAGCCAGGAAGAAATCCTCTGGAAAAAAAAATCCCAAGTGCGATGGCTAAGGGACGGTGAAAAGAATACTAAGTTCTTTCATCACTCAATGACCCAACACCATCATCACAATTATATCTCTTGCATTAAATACAACTTGGGTAATAAACTAGATACCCAAAATGACATTCAGAGGGATCTGACATCCTTTTATCAACACCTCCTCACAAAATCCCAAAGGGATCGTTGCCTTTCTATTTGAAAAAATAATGAATCCTAGTTTAGATCAGTCAAAGTAGGTCGTCGTTGTGATGGGGAGGCTGCGATCTTCCTTTGAACAAGAATCAATGACCTTTTGAAACCGATGGTGGATGGCCTTGTATCAAATTGACAACCTCAACCGCCTAACAATGAAGACTGAGACACATGGAACTGGCTATTTCCCAGTGAAGATCCTCAAATAAATCCTCAATGAAGCCCTTTATGTGCTTTTGGATTTACAAGTCATTAGATCTGGTACCACTCCTGCTCTCTTTATTGGCACGGCCAGAACACCGATCGATAAGGATAGTTTGTGAGAACTCCTTCCTCAGGGAAATACATCACTCCTAGCCACTCCACCATATAAATTTACATCACCTAAAAGAAAAAGGAGGTTGATCAATATCCAGAACCTCTAAATAGAGAGTCCAATCCCAGGCATACAATTGCCTCTGGAATTTTCAACCAAGATTTCAAGTAGCTGAGACCTGACCAGGAAGGGGTAACTGCTTGGAATTCTCAAACTCGGGATTTCAAGTAGCTACGAGACCTAACCAGAAAGAGGTAACCGCTTGGAATTCACTTTTAGTATCTATGAGACCTATCTGTGGCAACACCTACATATTATAGAGATTTATTTCTTTATTGGCTGTGCAATAACTTCTAACCAACTAAACAGAAGAATTACCAGCCCTCCAAGATGTGTAGAGGACCCGGTCATTGGAAACACTTCATCAAACATTACCGCATTTTGAGCCAATTTTCAAAAATCCCTACTTTCTACGTATTCCTTAAAAATGGAATGATTGAATTTTCTTTAATGAAGTTTAATTTACAAAGAAGAAAGATTCACCTGAAAAGACAACTCTTTATAAATTCTAGTACTTAGACAAGAAGGTTTCACATTCAGATTTCTAAATATTTCTATAAATTATGCAGCTCATCAAGTAAATTTCCAAGCAAAAAGTTTTAGAATTTTTAAATATTTGTTGTAAAATGCAGCTCAGGCACCCAGTCTAATGCAGGGCATGAATAAAACTTGAAAGTCTAAAAGAGGATCACTCCGATTTTTCATTTTTTTCCTTTTAAAATGCGGCTAGTGAAGACCTAGGTTACTAGAAACGGGAAGGGAAACGAAACGTGAAACGATAACCGGAAGAAAATGGAGTGGGGAGGTTTTGCATTCAAAAAAATGAGGAGAGAGAAAAAAATAAGAAAAATGTGAAAAACATAAAACAAAGCATGTATCATGGGCATTCCCCAATAATGTGGTTCATAAATAGTTACTCACATAAACCATTTTTGAATATTCATAGTGAGAAACAAAGTTTGTGTTGTTTCCATGGGTCATTCTCAAATACCCATGTTTGATCCTTTAATAGTGAAAACACCTTTGGTATTGAACTCAAGTTTGATTTGACCTTTCCATTTCCACTTGATTTGGACCTATTGAGTGGGATTTTTTTGAAGGCCATATCCCTAGAAATTTTTGGATGAGTACATGATCTCGCATATCATGTGTATATTCTCCCATATGATTTGAGCAGACCTCAAATTTGGGATATATTGTAGTATTTGGTAAGCAACTACTAGGTTGTAGTTTCCCTAGTTGGGTAATAGGATGGTGAAGATTGAATTGAACTCCATTGGGATTCCGAAATTGAGCCAAATGTAGAGGGTTGTTTAGAACTACTACTACCTTCAACTATCTTGCTATAGGAAGAAGTGTTACTCCCTCCATTGACATTTTGCATAGAAAAAGCTGAAGGGTTGAGAACCAGAAATGCTACAACTAGACAAAACCTCAAATTTGGGCTATATTGTAGTATTTGGCAAGCAACTACTAGGTTGTAGTTTCCTTAGTTGGATAATAGGATGGTGAAGATTGAATTGAGCCCCATTGGGATTGCGGAATTGAGCTAAAAGTAGAGGGTTGTTTAGAACTACTACTACCTTCAACTATCTTGCTATAGAAGTGTTACTCCTTCCATTGACATTTTGTATAGAAAAAGTTGAAGGGTTGAGAAGAAATGCTACAATTAGACAAAACCTACAAAAAATTACCATCAAATTTTCAAAACTTTATCGTTAATCCATTATAATAGTAATTAATCTTTATAATAATAAAAATAATTTATAATATAACCCTGTACATTTAAATTTATAATTTTATATAAATAAATATTTTTTAAATATTAAATACAATAAAACTATATAACAAACTCTACACTAAATATACTTTTAAATAAAACCAACACAAAAATTAAGAAAAAATAATTAAAACATTAAAAAAACATAACAATAGGCAAGGCATCGAAATAATATAATTTTAACAAACAAAATCCCTAAATGGACAATGTGGTTAAAGAAATTTTAGCAGAAGACCATGAAACCGCCTCTGAAAACTATCCACAAAACCAACATTCATTTTTTTTTAATTCGGCTCAATGTCAAATCGGAATGAGACCAACATTACAGACGAACCAGAGCAACCTTTATCGGAAAACCAACCTATGCCTTTTTTTAGTCGGCTCAACGTCCAATTGGAATGAGACCAACATTACAAATGAACCAGAACAACGTTTCTTTGAAAATCGTGTCAGAAAACCATTCGTTTATGGAGAAACCAGTTTCATGTATTGAAAAACGAAAACGACCCTACAAAATGGTGTTTTCCGAACTGTTCCATTTCTTTGCATTTTTTTCGGAAACGAATGCCCCCGCTCCGTTTCTAGTAACATAGGTGAAGACGTATTTAGACTGTCTCCTACTTATATATCGACAAGCTTGAGGAGTGGTTAAATTCGCAAGGGGGTGATGGTATCTATTTGGGTAAGTTTGTTATAAGGCTTCTTTTGTATGCAAATTACCTTATTATAATTGCTAAATCGGCTCTTGGTTTGCGAGAGCACTTACTATCCCTTGAGCATTTTTGTAGAAGTGTGGGGATGCAAGTCAATATCAACAAAACAAAAATAGTGGTATTCTCTAAGAAAATAAAACATAACCAACATAAGTTTTATTTTGAAGGCAACTTTCTAGAAGAAGTTGGGGATTACAAATACCTCAGAATTGAATTCAACAAAAATCTACGCTAGAATGGTTGTAGAAACAAAGAACTTTGGTGGGTTGGAAAGCATTTTATGCTTTTCAAAATAGGTGTAGAGAGGCAAAGTTATGGGACTGGAAAACCACTCAAACTCTTTTTGGGCTTCTAATGATTCCAGTGGATCTCTATGGTTGTGAACTATGGGCCATCGGTACATCCGACATGTAGTGGAGACAAATTGAGAAAATTCAGAAGTGTTTGATTACAAACAAATTTAAGATTAAAAGTGCAGTTCCTTGTGATATCTTGTTAAGTGAAACTGGGACTACTTCTATTGAAGCAATTGCTATGGTGTGAGTCATAAGGTATTTAAAACAATTGAGCAAATGGAAGAGGGTAGGTGGCTTAAGGTTGTTTTTAATGATAGATTGTGCAAGAGCCAAAAAGCTTGGATGCGGCAAAATAAAACATGGTTTAGTAAATGGGGTATTTGCTTGAACCCATGTCCCATAAACAACAAAGAGATAAAAGCTTTTGTTATGGAAAAGTTCCACAAGCATACTTGGGATAAGGAGCTAAGAAGAAATAAAAATTAGTATATTGAAGTGTTTAATCCCACTCATAGTCATCAACCAAAAGCATACATAGAGGTCAATATCTCTTGGAGAGCCAAAATTCTTATTGCTCAGTTAAGGACTAATTCTCATCAACAACGTTGTGAAACAAGGCGTTGGAAAAGTTCAAAGGAAGTGTGGGAGAAAAGAGTATGCATTTGTTCTTCCGGAAAAGTGGAAACATAAAAACATTTCATTTTAGAATGTGAGGTATTCAAGGACAACACAAAAAGTTATGCAAATATGCTGGCTAATTTCACAAACAACAAATAAAAAAATTATGATACACTATTTAAAAGTTAGATATTCAAAACTATAAAATTACGTATAAAAATCATTTATCATTAATTGAATAATTAACTTAAATATTATAATATGAAAATATATTTATAATTTGATTTATAATATTTATAATTTTTATAAAAAAAAATTAATTGTTATTAAATAATTTTAAAAATATGATAACGAATTTTATTTTTTGTTATTTTTGTGATCATCAAAGGTTGAGATTCTTGATTCTCCATATTAAGGATGAACAATTTATTTGGATGCAAGAGATTGTGAACATTCTCTATTTGGATATACTTAGACAATCTACCATTGGAAGCACTAAGTTGAATTTTTTTTGTCAAACCCATGGACAGTGAAACCCATGAAGATTCTATAGTAGGGAGTAAAAGGTTTGTAGACATTTTACAGTTACATTCTATAGTTGGCAGTTTGAACATTTTTTTTTTTGAGTTACACATTTTATAGTCAGAAGCAAGAGATTAAAACCCCTATACCCTATAGTTAGACATTTTATTGTCTGAGGGGAGGTATTAAAAACCCTTATTGTAATTAGAAATTTAATTAGAGACATGGTATTGAAGCAAGATTTGTTCTACATTTTTTCCCCTTGTTTCAATTATCAGTAAATTTTCCCCCCAATTATCGGTAAATGTGCCCCTTCGTTATACACGAAAAAGGTACGTCTTCATGATATATTATTATCCAGACACCAAATTGGTGTATGCGACCCCCTTGTTTGTGGGACAAGGGACCCACACCAAATTGGTGTATGAGACCCCCTTGTTTGTGGGACAAGGGACCCAGTTTTAAGGTCACGGCCAAGCCAGACACCAAATTGGTGTATGAGACCCCCTTGTTTGTGGGGCAAGGGACCCACCTCCGCACAACGATTTGACTGCTAAGTCTACGAAGGCATACATACTCTACCCCCTCTGGTTTTAAACCTGTGACCACTTAGGAGGAAACACATGCTCTTAACCATTAGGCCCACTCAAACTGTATAAAATTTAAATATAAGAATCCATATAAAATTTAAATATCAAGAAAAATAAAACATAAAACACAAAAAATCAAATTGAATATGATTAGAAAATTTTGCTCTAGAGACTTCCAGCAAAGTCACTTGATGGGGCCAATATGATCTTAGCCATCGATTGTGAATAGATCATGGTTGTTGAATAGATAAGAGCAAATGGATGGGTCAATTGGAGACATATCAAGGAGTTCGAATCACCCACCAAATTGTAGAGATAAGTAAGGGTGTTGTGTGAGCAAGGGAGACACTCACAAAGGTGTTTCAGCAGAGAAGACTTTGGGAAGAATTTTTCTTAGTAATTTCCATTTTCCAGATAGAGGAAAGAAGGCCAAATTATTCTGTAGTGAGGCCATACTAGCTAATGTGCATAGCTAGGAAGTAGTTCAATTTCCAATGGTCCAAAATATGTATTAGAGGAGGTTTGAGTTGCTCAATTGAGTTGCAAGACGCATAAATCATTACCAGAATGAATTTATGTAGGTAGTGCGAGTTCCAAAGAGGTCTCCATATCATCCAGTGCATGTAGCACGCAGGGAATGTGAATTATTTAGTGGAGGCTGTGAGGTTTTGTAAAAGGGAAACTAGTGTTTCTAGATCGATTTTTCCAGTGGAGAAAATAATTTCCAAAGTTTTGGTAGTGAAAGGCAAGAAAATTGTAGTTCTCATTTTTGCTTAAGAATAATAATAAAACCCTCATCTGTTGAAATATTATCAGTTAAGGACTAATTCTCATCAACAACGTTGTGAAAGGAAGTGTGGGAGGAAAGAGTATGCATTTTTTGTTCTTCCGGAAAAGTGGAAACATAAAAACATTTCAGGTCTTCAAAGACAACACGGAAAATTATGCAAATATGCTGGCAACTAGCTCTTGGGATAATCTATTTAGCGAGAAGTTTGTCGAAAAGTTGGGAGCATTTATTTTGAAGCTTCACAGAAAAATGGCAATACATCAAGCAAATGAAAAAGCAGTCTGTCCCATAAACTATTTTTAACCTCATAGACGTTAGAATAATTTATTCTTTTCCTATAATACCACGGATGAATTAAACTTAAATTCCTTTAACAAGCGCTTATATTTTATTTCTTTATATTGTTCTAAGGCAATAAAATTTAATAAAATTCGAGCTTACATAAGAAGAAGCAATTGGACATCTATATGGATTTTGACGGAAGATCTACATGACGACAGGGATGTGGTTTGAACTTGTTATTGAAGAAGAGCAAAGGTGCCACGGGACGAGCTATTGCAGGCACCGTGGCACCTACCAAGTACTGCACGATCGCAACAAGACCGAATGTTGTTTTTTGCAATGCATGATGGCAACAAGGCCAAATTTACGTGGTAAGTGCGGCTGAGGGGCGTACATTGAGATCAGTTCATCACTTGCCTACTGCTTCTACTGGTTTGGTGGTCCGGGCACTAATTCAAGGTAGAGGTATTGGCCCTTGGGGGACGCTTCCTGGCTCACTATTTGACAAAAGTTCACATGGTAGGAGATTCCAAAATAGTTATAGATTGGGCTGTGCCTTGGTTGCAAAATGCTCAAATCTGATGGCCTCTTTCTCCAACATCACCTTCGAGCATGCTTTTTGGGAGCAGAATCTGTGGGCTGATACTCTCTCTAAACAGGGTTCGATCCACTTTGACTCTCAGGTGGATGGCTCTGCCCGTGGATCTGGGACTTTCCTCTTCTAGCTCTAGGTTGTTTTTATTTTACTTGCTCTGTTTTTCCTCTGATTTTTGGGTTTCTGATGCAGAGGCCTCTGGATCATGTGGAGGCTTATCGTAGTACCTTTTTGTTTTGGCAGTTTTAGTTTTTTCTTGTCCCTGATTGGATAGTGGATCAATTTTAGATTTTATGGGCAATTTTTAGTTCTTCTGGCCCATTGTGGATCTGTACCTATGTGCAACATTTGTTATGATGTATTTTTGGGGATTTCTCGACGGAATGTTCCGGATTACTGCTCTTTCTTTTTGGTTTTCACTGGCCTATGGGGATAATGCGATCTGTTGATGTTAAAATTGTAGAAAGGGTCAATGTCAAAATCGCAGGGATGGGGTTCTTCTATAACTGATTTCTCTTCCCTATTTGGAACTTGTCATCTATGGAAGCGCTCAGGTCCAAATGGTCAGGACGATACTTTCGGTCAACGAGCCCAATTTGACATTAAACATGGTGGGCGGAGGATCAGGACCACGGACAAATAAATGCAATGCAAATGCAATATATTTATGGGAAGTCTTCGTACTGTACTATTTATGTTAAAATAAAGTTTATATTTTTTCACATATTAAAAATTAATAGGATTTCATAACAATTGTGATATAAAAATCAAGATGTAATTTTAAAATTTAATTTTCTATGTAAGGAGAGTTGATTAAATTATTTATTAGTATAAAGGCTATAATAGATAAATTAAATATATATTAAGTAATTTTTTGGATAATTTGGATTTATTAATTTTAAGTTATAAAAAATTTTGATATATAAATCTGAGTCCATAATTAATCTTTTAAACCGATTTATTGGTTTTTACCATAAGTCAAATTATTGATTTCTTTATGTGATTATGAGAGATTTTTCCCCGTAAATTACATGATATTTCATTTGTCCAAATGTTTCCAACCAACTAGTGTGGTTCATGATCAAGACAAGTTGAATCAACAAATCTCGCTTTGCATGTTAAATAGATAAAGCAGAACCTCCAACGACTATATTTCTTGACCAGGTAAATTAATCAACTACTATTTACCATTTAAAGTGATCCATTAATCTTATATCTTAATAGTCATTTATAAGGATTTAATTTAGCTTTAAAGGATTAAAAAAATCATTTCAATTAATTTAGTTATTAAAATTTCATAACTACTAACCTAACCATTTAATTAATTAAATTAAAATAGATGAATTATAATGTGCAAAAGAAAATAAATTTTCATAGCTAATAATCTAACAACTTAATTAATTAAGTAAATTAAAATGAATGAATTATAAGGTAAAGGATTAGATATTTGAATACAAGTTAAGAGGCAAATTTATACATGATTATACAATTTGATTGTACAAAAATTCTATATAAAATAATAAACAATTGCTATGGTAAAAAAAATCTATATAAAATAATAAGCATTTGCAAGGTAAACTCAATCTCGATTGTACAAAATTATCTATATAAAACAATAAGCATCTTTCGGGTAAACTCAATTTCGATCTACAAGTTCAAGTTCAATTATCTTAGTCTCTTATTCCAGCTTTGCCTTGGGTCTAAACATCTATATAAAATAATAAGCATCTCTCGGGTAAACTCAATTTCTATCTACAATTTCAATTATCTTATTCTCTTATCATTCCAACTTTCCCTTGGGTCTATCCATCTATGCATGGGTGTGTACATCCCTAAGCCCACCTACCACCATTTTGGTCTCAACAAATATGCCCTGTGTAATGAGCATATTGACTAAGCACGAGAGCAAATGGGTTGGGTTATGTGAAATAGTTGTAGTTTGGTTATGTTCCCTAGTTCGTTTGCTGATAAATACCCCTATTATTTAAGAAGTAGGTACTTCCCTAGATATATTGATGGGCCAATAACAGATCTTGTTGCCCTGAATCTATTGATGGGCCAGTAGCAGGTCCTGTTACACTGCCAAATGTAGATAAAGATTGAGGATGGTTCCACTTGATTTCATCCATAGACTACGAAATGGGAGAAATTAAATTTAGCCCGATCAATACCTCTATTATTTAAGAAGTAGGTACTGGCATGGATTTGTCGATGGGCCAATGATAGATATCGTTGACTAGAACTGTTGATGGGCCAATAACAAGTCATGTTACACTACCAAATGTAGATCAATATTGAAGGATGGTTCCATTTGATTTCATTAATAGACTACCAAATGAGAGAAATTAAACTCACCCCGAGATAAATTTAATTCTCATAGGATATAAAATTTTGTGTATATTATGTTATATTTATATTTATATCTATATAATTTCAAAATGAGAAAAAGAATTTAGAGAAAGAATTTCACATAAAGTGACCAAAATAATGGGTGGCAAGTGGTTTGAAGAAAATAAATAAGAAAGGGTTGAAAAGAAAATGAGATTAACAAAAAAAGGAATGTAACCATCATGCACAAGTGAAAGGATTTAAAGAATCATTGGGCTCATTGCAACATTGATGAATACACTAAAGAGAAATGTTAAAAGCTTCATTTCAGATTGTATCCAAAGAATCCTTAAAAGGACCATCCCAAAGAACAAGGCAAGTAAGGATAAAGAAAAGGATGAGGGAAGAAAAGATTGCTTATAACATAACATAAAAGATCGACAAAAGGAATTAAGAGGATGTGATTCCCAAAAGAAGAATGGCAAGGAGGAGGTAGGAAGAACATGGGTAAAATGGGGTAAGATGTCAATTGGAAGACAATAAAAATGGTTTAAGATTCAAATGGGGTAAGATGTGAATGGGAAGATGATAAAAATGGTTTAATAAAAGTCTTTTGGTAGAAATCACATAAAAAATGTGGTGAAACTTTTCCCTCGTTTCCTATTTCCTCCACAAGTAAGGAGACCAAAATGGGTAGGTATGATCCAAAAAGGATCTTATTTTGAATGGCTAATCTTATTTATGCATATTCCCTGCTTCTGCATTTCTTCTTGGTATGAATATGCCTATTAAGAATGGAAACCTAATCACATAGAAAACAAGTTAAACTCAAACAAAAAAAAGTAAAAATAAATAAATAAAATATGCCACAAGTTAAGCAAGACAATGAACACCCAGATGAAGCCAATGTAGCTACCCTTTATCACCAAAACAACCAGAGACATGTGAATGTACACATAATATCCATGTAGGTATTGCCACCAAACTGTTATTAGAAAAAGTACTTGGTTACCAAAATGAAATAGTTGGATAGCTAGTTGTTTGGGATACGAACAATTTTCTTTGTTGGTGGAATTGAAACTTTAAGTGTTTTATGGCCAATGAGGTTGGACGTTCAATCGACTTTAAAAACACATCAAACATATTGTTCTCTTTGTCTTTCGGATTGATAAAAAAAAATTGTAGCAATGTAGTAGAATAGGGATATAGACTATGGAATTGAAATGTGAAGCATTTTATGGCCAATGGGGTTGGAAGTTCAACTAACCTTAAAAACACATCAAACATATTCTTCTTTTGTCTTTTGGATTGATAAAAAAATTTGTAGCAATGTAATAGAATAGGGATGTAGATAGTTTCTATAGGAGTCCTAATATACATACCACAACTATCCACTTTAACAATTTGTAAAGCATTTCTTTATATACCACTTTCACGATTTGTGAAGCATTTCTTTATATTTGCATTGTATTTACAAATAGAATGAACAAGATAAAGTATGGTCCTTATTAGAGTTTTCCCTCATATGTTGTGTGATATCTTTGTAGCTACTTTGTTCTTTATGTTTTTGTTTAATTCAGTGCATGTTAAGTGTTTCTTCTAATTTTTTAAAATGATAGCTACTTTGTTCTTCATGTTTTTGTTTAATTCAGTGCATGTTAAGTGTTTTTTTCTAATTTTTTAAAAATGATAAAAGTAGAGTAGAGCTCTCCTCTAATTGCATTTTTATTATAAAAATTCTGCAAATAACTTCATAGAATCTTTTGTGAGGAAATAACCATTATGATTTTCCAGCTAATTTATTGGTTGAAATATATTGAACATATATTGTCAAAGACAATTTTAAATTTCTATGCGGTTGTGCATGACTAAACTACCTTAGATCAATAATACCAAGAAATTGATTCTTTTGAGTTGCTCCAAAGAATCCCATGGTTAAAAATTAAAGAAGTTGTGTGATAATAGGAAGTAAGAGTTTATGAAGATCTTAAACAAAACAGATTTTGGGCTTTCATTTTTTTTAGGAGATGTTCAATTCCCTGCAACATTTCCCTACTTAGAAAGAAAGAGAGTTCAAACAATGTAGCAAAAGGAATCTCTTTAGCTTAAGATATGTTCCCTTAGCCGCTTCCATACATGGGAAACATCTAGAAATAAAGAAAATTCAAAAAATGTCGCAAAAATAATTGTTTTAGCAAGCACAACTTATGCTTCTAGACAAACTTCTAGATAACTAGATTCGATTGTTAGAAACACAAGAAAATCAAACTCAATTTGAATGACTTGACAAGGAGTATAGCATGTCAAATATGGGTTGAAATTGAGATTAAGAAATACTTGTTTCGTGTGACAAGGGTTGTGCATGGATGACAGGAGGCTTCTTAGTAACATCTCAGTTTGGTTTAAATGAAATCTTCCATGTTTTTTTTTTTTTTGTCAAAGAAATCTTTCTTCTAATGAATATGCTTCTACAAAGTTTTTAGGTGCAGCCTTACTCTCCAATCCAAAGCTAGTAAAATTGCATTAATTTCAAATTGGAAGCATCATAAATTTTATGCATCAACTTGATCCTGAAAACATTGTAATTTTTTTTTTATAAAAACACATACTAAACCAAAAAATCTTAATATAATATAATATTTTATTATATAGCCTTTAACCATCTTATAACATATTAGAAAAAAATACAAGTGCACTAAAAATATATAACAATAAACAATTTAAAATATAAATATAAACAAATACTCTCTTCAAAAGAAATAAATCCCCAAATCACACAATCCCATCGCATCAGAATTAATTTATCCACACAATAATCCCCAAACTGAAGCTGATTAAGATGCCTACATATGAAAGCAATAGCAATAGCAACAGCAACAGAAGTTTCGGAGAAAAAAGAAGAATGGTGTCAGAAAAGCAAACAGGGTAAGGCGGTTTTCAAAGAGGCGGCAAAACCATTTGTTTCAGCTGCAGAAGATTTCGACATTGGCACAACTTTGATGGAGCAAGGCAAGAAAAATGTTCCAGAACTCAGAAAAACGTGTAAGAGAGGAAGTGCAATAGACATTACCCAGCGACTGAAAAACTAGAGAATTTTCAAAAGAAAATGCCCACCCAAGAGCAAGTCTGGGCAACAATAAAAGAAAATTATGAAATCATCAGACTCCTCTTAGTTGACCAAGTGCACTTGAAAGAGAAAAAAAGGATTTAATGGCTTTCAAAACCAACCAGGAATGGTATAAGTTTAATTGTGTTGTCATCTTTGTTTTAAAAACAGAAAGAGATGGTATAAATTTAATTGTGATGGAGCCTCCCACAAACACCCAAGGCTTGCAGAGTGAGCGACAGTCTCACGTATCACGGGGGGAAATTATAGCTCTAGTCTAGCTAGACTATTTTTTTCTTTAAAAATTTTAGAAATTTAGGTAAGATTTTGATAAAATTCGACATGGATTTTTGTAAATTTAGTTTATAACTGTCAGACTTCAAGGTTTTGGGTGTCTTAAAAGTCTTTGATGGTGCTGAATCCATTTTCACCATCAAAAACATGATTCAAACTCAACGAGTACAAATTTTTTAAAATTTTTTACTCTGATTCCAGCAACTTTTGGCCACCCAATTCCTCAGCATCAATAGACACTTCCGAAATTATAGTTATGATATAAACTCTTCCGACTCTGTACCATAATAGGGAAGAAGGTGTCGCTGTCCTTGAATGCATTGATATTGCTCAACGCCTTCGGATTCAAACATTAAGATCGACCCCATGTCGAAGATGAAAGGGGAAACCGTAATGGGATGTGGAAGCTATAAAAGTCCGTAGAATATGGAAGAATCCTTTATTGACATATTCTACAAACACGTGAAGAGATCAACTAATAAACTGGCACATTTGGATAGCTAATCAAGCACCGTCATGGTGAGATCAATTGGATAGCTAATCAAACACTGTCATGACTCATCATGACGTCCAATCTCTCTAAAAATGGAAGGATGTTACTTGGTCAATTAAGAGATTGTGGAATATAAGATTGCGAAAAAAGAGTTCAATCTGATCCGTCATCCTCAACACCGAATACACAATGATACTCAGAGTCAACAGCCAATCACCCTATAACGTTGACCCATCATTTCAGACAGTCCATGCCACTTATTTGAGACTATAAAAACATGAACTATCCTACTTGGCATTGATGTTTGGGATATCGGACATGAAAAGAAGACCCGTAACATTATCAGTGAAAGAATGTATTTTGGGTTGCACAAAGGTTTAGGTGGAAATTCAAAGTTAAGTTTGGTAGAGAAAGCAATCTTGAAGTGGAACGGTATAGACTGGGTGACACTTTTAGCCTTTGTAGGATGTTCTTGCATTGAAGTTTCTTTGAATTTCTCAAAACAGAGCTTATCTTTGTGCTATTATACCAACAAATATACCAGAATTATGAAGCATAATCCCGCGAAAAGAACTAAAATACCATACACGTAGTGTAACTGTAACATCGATATTATAGCATAAAGCAAGTGATCTCTAACCTAACTCTAATGTTGGGCCACGTACAAATTCAACGAGGTTAACTTCAGTCATCGATAAAATTAGTAAACAAGCAGATATTTTATAAGAAAGTTAAAAAAGGATAAGAACCTAAACTAGCTGTAGTCTCTTTAAAATCCATTGTCATCCACGCTACCAAATCAAATACTAAATTATTAAACCAACAAAGATTTTGACAGTGTAAACTCCGTGCCTGTGAAACTAAATATAAAATTATTAAACCAGCAGAAAGCGTTCTAAAAAGAGACCAGAACCTAAACAGTGTATTTTTAAATCTGCCGAACCTAAACTCTGCGTGACGGGAATTAAATACAAAATTATTAAACCAGCAGAAATTTTCGGAAATGACCCGAACCTAAGCAGTGTTCTTTTAAGATCTGCCGAGAATCCATATCGCTGGCTCTTTGGATAAATTGTTGAATATGTAATTTTAACGCAGCATTTAATACGCTTAAAACCACCAAAGTAAAACCACAAACCCGCCGTAAGTTTTTCGGGATCGCTTTTGCGTGAAGTGGTTTTCGTACATAGGCGAACCGAGAAAATATAGTGTTGACGCGTGGCAGAGGCATGACATCACCCTCTGACAGTTTCTCGGAAAGTAAATGTCGATTAAAAAATCTCTTCCGATATTTTCCTGATTCCTCGAATCTACTCCATCCCTCTCCACCGTTGATTCTTCAAAGCTGCATACGAGGCTGCAATAAATGTTAAGTGGAGTAATGTTCGGTTAAAAAGGCCTTCCGATATTCACCCCGCCACATGAGATCTGTTGAACCTCACCCCGCCACATGAGATCTCAGCAGCAAATCCATCTCAGATCCGTCCCTGGGAGACGGACTAGGTCCTACAGACCTTAGCAATGCGTGAACTCCCCCGGACAATGATTTAGTGGACATTGTGCACCTCCCACCAGCTCTTCATTGGACCAACAAACTTTGTTGAGTTTTCTTGAGTGTTCTTGAGTTAGCCTCGAATGTTAGGAGAGATGAATCTGATCCTCAAACTGATTAGCTCCTAGATCTTCTCCATCAGAGCACTCCATACATGGTATCTTTTTATGTTCCTGTATTGTACCTTTTATATTCATGCATTGTATTTTTATAGGAAACATTTTAGTTCTCCCACATTGTATTGATATCATTGTACTCAAGCCTATTTGACCTACTTTATAGTTATTAGTTAAACATAAATATAATTATCTTATCTTATCTTATTTTCGAGTTATTCAATTATTAACTTCAATTTAAATCTATAGGTCCAAACCACAGCAGGCAGCCGTTGGACCACAGCATTGGCCCTATCTAAGCTAAAGGTTGAAAGTTTATAACTGTAACATTGCACAGAATCTAAGAAAGATTGAATCTTAAAGGCATTAACCAGGCAAGGGATTCGGATTCAGATAGCCACATCCCCATGGATGGGATTCGGATTCAGATAGCGACATCCCCATGGATGTTTCGTATACCTTTATGCAGTAGCTCAAAATGACTGGCCCTCTTGAGATACAGGGCAGGCTGCAACTTCCTAAGTAACACCCTCCCTGACCCTCTTCTCCGTTACCTTGAGGTTGGGAAGTCTCCACTGGCCCTCCCGACATATAGGGCAGGCTGTAACCTCCTTGGTAACACCCTCCGTGACCCCTTTCTCCGTTACCTTGAGGTTGGGAAGTCTCCACTGGCCCTCCCGAGATACAGGGCAGGCTGTGACATCCTTGGTAACACCCTCCCTGACCCCCTTCTCCGTTATCCTGAGGTTGGGAAGTCCCCACATCTCGGAAAGAAGTTTTGTCCTATCCTATACTCCATCGGACTAGGATTGCGATCAGAAACGCTGCAATCGCTGACTTCCCGTAGGGTTGATAAGGAATTGGTGTTATATTTTAACCTTTATGCTATCTTTGAAATGTTTGGAACTCCAAGTTTCCAAATTTCAATCAGAATCTAACCAGAAAGGGATAACCACTTGAAATTCTCAACCTCAGGATTTCAGGTAGCTGCGAGACCTACGCATCCCACCACTTGAACAGTACACCGCTTTATTTATTTATTTTCAGCGCAATATCTTCTAACCAACTTATCACGGAAATTACCAGCCATAAGGAATATTATTCACACTTCCGGAAGCTTTCCAAGATGAGTAGAAGAGGTAGCCATTGGAAGCTTTTCATCAAACATTATTACCACATTCTAACCTAGTTTTCAACAATCGCTATTTTCTAAATATTTCTTTAAAATGCAGTATTGAATTCCTTTAATGAGAGAATAATTTAGAGAGACGATATCGGATTTTTAAACATGTGCTGTAAAATGCAAATTAGGGACCATTATTAACGAAATTGTAATTTATGGGACGGAGCACATTTTTAAATGAATTTTCATTTATTTTTTGAAATGCAACTAGTGAAGGGGGCAACTCATGAACTGAACTTTTATTATAAAGTAAATTCATGTTAAAAAATGCTTAAGTATTCTAGCTATTTCTTTAAATTGAGCTCTCGTGCATTAAATTTAATAAAACTCGACTCTACAGAAAAGAAGCAATCGTATTTCTATATGGATTTGACAGAAGATCGAGAGGCTGCAGTATTACATGACAAACGGAGGTCGAAGCCATTGTAGAAGAAAAATAGAGGTGCCACTGTAAGGAGTTATTACACATTCTGCGTGGTCCCCGCTAACCGCTTCAATGACACTGTTTTGCCATGAACAGCAACAAGACCAAACTTACAATAACCAAATGCGTTGAAATTGCAGAAAAGGTTAATGTAAGAAGGATCATGGGGTTCAGATTTTCTTTTTCTTTTTCATTTTAAAAAAGAGAAAAGAAAAGAAAAAGACCCTATTATGAATATATATACAGCTTTTTGCTCGCTGAGATTTTCTTTTTCTTTTTGGTATTCTCCCCGTTGTTTCGAACTCGTGACGTATGTATCGGAAGTGCCCAAATCATTAGGAGCTACCTTTAATCGATGACCCTGATCCGTAAACAAAACTAGGTGGTGGTGGGACATGACGGACAACGAAAAATGAATGAAAATATCTGGATAAAAAGTCTGATTAATTTTTTTAATTAAAATTTTATATATTTACATAATTATTTCTATATAAAAATTAGAATTTAATAAATTTTGAAAAATAATTGATATAAATAAATTAATAGAAAATACTTTGACATAATAATTAATTAAAATTTGATAAGTAAAATATTTATTAATATGGGGATAATAGTATGTCAGATTGTATTAATTAATAATTTCAAATTATTATTAAAATATAATTTAATATTAGATTAATTATATTTATATAAATAAAAATTAATAATTTTTTAATTACATTTAAATAATACTTTATATTTTTTATACAAATCATACAATTTTTTTTATTACATTTTTAAAATGAGAAATTATGAAATTCTCATTTCCACTAGGAAAATCATACATTTATGAAAAGCCTAAAAATGTATGGCATTGAGCAACTTCCAAGTTGA
The DNA here is from genome assembly GCA_000404065.3 of Pinus taeda. Classification (NCBI taxonomy): domain Eukaryota; kingdom Viridiplantae; phylum Streptophyta; class Pinopsida; order Pinales; family Pinaceae; genus Pinus; species Pinus taeda. Next base: position 27,396 of record APFE030927862.1, on the reverse strand, counting down.
AAAGACAGACATCATAAATCTTCTAATAGCTATGAAAATCCTAAAATGTATGACATAGATCCGCTTCGAAGTTGGAAAGACAAGACATTGAAGAAACTATATGTCAATTAAAATTTAGAAAATTAGTTTTCATTAAAAAAATAAATGTCAATAACATTAATAGCCTCACACCCAACAACTATGGTGATCTTCGAGGCTCACACCCAGCAACCACGGTGATGATCTTCCAAGCTCAAACCCGAGCGTGCATGGTTGGTTGAAGGATTACAAATTCAATCGATTTCCCAAATATTGTGCTCTCAACTGTTTTCACAGCGAAAGAGGCACGGGAATTATTAAAGTCACATGGTCCCTGCCAATCCCCTTTGCGTCATGGAGATGAGATGGCAATAGGTTGTTAGAACCCTGAAACCAAATTTAATGTCATTGAAATCCCCTATGCTCATACGCTCCTACTATTCATGACCGAAGACCAGGGTTAGTTCCAGAATCGCTAGGAGGAATTGAAAATTGAAAAGAGAGTTAGTGCCAGAAGCGCCAACCAGCTTTCCCGGTCTCATACGCATCTCTGACATTGTAAAGAATTAAATGCCATAAACGGTGTGTAACACCACTATTCTATCATTTAGCATGTGATGTCTAACCATACCAATGTGCACTGGTAGCATCTAGAAAGTTTTTAAACCGGTAAAAAATAGTTTTTAAACCGGTAAAAATTTTATGAGTGTTTCAACAAAAAGAAGAACCTAAACCAATTCATTATCATGCACCCTTTACAAATGAAATACCAAATTATAAAGAAAGTTTGAGAGTGTAAACTCCATGCCAGGGAGAGTAATAATAAATATAAAATTATTAGACCATAGCGTTTTATTAAAAACTAAATAAATAAAACCAACTTAAATAGTGTTTCTAACAATCGGCCGAGCATAAACTTCATCCTACAGAAATTAAATACAAAATTATTAAATCAGCAGAAATTTTAGGATGGCGCCAAAAAAAGACCAGAACCTAAACAGTATTCTTTTAAGATCTTGAGACCGCACATCGCTGCCCCCTTGAAAAATATCTGCTAGATATAGATATATAGTGACAAGATACATTATTAAACCAGCAGAAATCTTGAAATTTTAGGAGGGCGCCAGAAAAAACCAGAACCAAAACAGTATTCTTTTAAGATCTTGAGAACGCACATCGCTGGCCCCTTGAAAAATATCTGCTAGATAGATATATAGTGAGAAGATACGTCCTAAGATAATGTGTCAAAGAATTTAAAGAAAGCTTAATAGAAAATTAATAGTCACGTGTCAAAGAATTTAAAGAAAGAAAAATGTCAAAGAATTTAAAGAAATCTCAAAGATATCAAGTGTCAAAGAATTTAAAGAAACTTCGATGGTACAGCCTCACATGTTGTGTCAAAGAATTTAAAGAAACTTTAATAGAAAATTAATAGTCAAGTGTCAAAGAATTTAAAGAAAGAAAAGTGTCAAAAAATTTAAAGAAACCTCGATATCAAGTGTCAAAGAATTTAAAGAAACTTCGATGGAAAATTAATAGTCATGCAGACATGGGAATGACCTTCGAGGGATTCGAGACCCCAACCTGCCGGCGATATCGAAAGTTTCTCAAACAATCTAACCAGAAATGCATTATCGAAAGGTTCGCACATAATATAACCAGAAATAGATGACCACTGGAATTCTCAATTCAGAGGGTGGGAGATGCCAGAAGAGGCGTCAAAGAATTTAAAGAAACCTCGCAGATTAGAGTGACAAGTTACAGGCTAAGATGTTGTGTCAAAAAGAAACCTCGCAGATTAGAGTGACAAGTTACAGGCTCAGATGTTGTGTCAAAGAGAATTTAAAGAAACCTTAATAGAAAATTAATAGTCAAGTGTCAAAGAATTTAAAGAAAGAAAAGTGTCAAAGAATTTAAAGAAACCTCGATATCAAGTGTCAAAGAATTTAAAGAAACTTCGATGGAAAATTAATAGTCATGCACACATGGGAATGACCTTCGAGGGATTCGAGACCCCAACCTGCCGGCGATATCGAAAGGTTCTCAAACAATCTAACCAGAAATGCATTATCGAAAGGTTCGCACATAATATAACCAGAAATGGATGACCACTGGAATTCTCAATTCAGAGGGGGGAGATGCCAGAATAGGAAAAAGGAATCTATCAGAAATCTATTTTCATTTATACCGAATTTGTTGTGCTTTCTTGCTATTTGATCTGGGTTTCGTTTGAGATTCATTTGTCTACTTATAATAATAAATTTACTTAGATGCATCTGAGTGTCATTTGAGATTTATTTTTCTATTTATAATAATAAATTTACTAATAATACATTGCAATAAATTTATACACAATTATTCGTTTATTCCCTTCTTTTTTCTACGGGCTAGTCATACCCTGGAGAATTCATACACAATTATTCCCTTATTTTTTCTATCCGCTAGTCATATCATTGGAATCAAAGTTAAAAAAAAATAATAATCTGAAAAGTAAAATGTGTACATACCTGTAAGATGAGAGGGTGGTCCTTATTGTCTATCCATTATGATTCTTTCGATCATACTTGATTCTCTGCACCTTCTCCACAGCTACTTCATTTTCAAGCGAACAACACAATAAGAAACTCTTGCATTCCTTCTTTCCTTCATGTAATGAAATTTAACATCAGAAGAATTATCTGACACAAACTCCCCTGCGCTGTTATTAAGGAAGGAGTTGAAATTGCAGAAAGGGTTAAAGTAGGAATCATTGGATTCAGATTTATTTTTTGTTTTTTTTGTTCGGTGGTATTCTTCCCCTTGTTTCGAACTCGTGACTTATGTAAGGTTAGTGCCCAAATCATCCGGAGATACCTTTAATCCATGACACTGGTCCGAAAATAAAACTAGGTAAAGGTGGAAGATGACGGCGGACGAAAAATGAATGAAAATATGTGGATGTTCGCAAATAATCTAACCAGAAATGGATGTCCACTTGGAATTCTCAATTTAGAGAGTGGTCGATGCAAGAAGAGCGAAAAAAAAAATCTGTCAGAAATCTATTTTCATTTATACAGAATTTGTCGCGCTTTCTTGCTATTTGATCTGAGTTTACTTGTAAATGTGTTAGAAAACCTGCACAGATGAATCTAGCTATTAAAGGTTGAACACACAGCTTTGCAGAGCAAAAACATTAAAAGAAAATTGAAAGAAGAAAAGAATGATTCATTAGAAAATATGTTACAATGCTCATTATATAGCATTAGTGGGTGAAGATCCC
>APFE030927860.1:31877-51225 GCA_000404065.3 Pinus taeda | reverse complement strand
CATGGAAATCTCCAACGGTTTGGATTGAGTCGTGATCTTATGCTATGTAAGGGTAACCTGATTGTTGGCTTTGTGGGCCCTGATCTAGGTTCAACATCGGTCAACTAAACAAATCCCTACACTATTGGCCCTTTCGCCATCAGCCTGTGGAGCGCGGACCGAAGTCTCACCCGAAGCAATATGGGGGAATGCTAGAACCAAGTTTCCACACCTTGAGTTGGTCGTGATGTCGATTTATACCCCCTACTCCTGCCTTCGCACAGGTTGCTAAGCGTTAGGGCTTATCGATCTTCCCTATATCCTGACCTTTAGTACCTTTGCGAAGGTGTACGATTGACCTTCATACAACCCTAACCAGCGGTTCATGTACTTTCACGCTCCTATGATGATTGATTATATAGGCTCCCAAGTTATCTCAAGTGTTTTACTTATTCTACCAATTAATTACAGTTGAATATGTAACCGATTGAAGCATTAATAAAGAGAATCTTTACATTATTTTTGTGTATCTTTCCTTGTTTTATGCTTTGAATTATATTAGGTATGAATTGCAAGTTCACTATTTATTTGCTACGTGAACTTATATGAACATGTTGAATAATTGAATATAAGATAAAGTATCTATTTACGCGAGGATAACTAACTGTTATGAGAAGATAAATAAGATCCACAGTGTAACTTGGGGAGATAGCGCATAAGCAACGTGAAGGCTCCTCAGCCCCTGGTTAGGGCTATGCAAAGGCGAGTATAATAGGGCGTTAAGTCCTCGCGGGACAGGAAAGTGCGTGAAGTGACCTACACAAAGGTATTCTTAGTTGGACTAAATCGACCCCTCAAACATCTCAAGGGTGTAGAAACTTGGTTCCAGCGTCCCCCCATAGTTCTTCGGGTGAGACCTCAGTCCGTACTCTGCGGGTTGTTGTCGAAAGGGCCAGTAGTATAGGGATTTGTTTTGCTAAATAACTTTGAACTTAGGTCAGGCCCCCTCAAGCCAACACAACCTATATTCTTTTGGTACTTCTCTTTCATATTCTTAGAGAAAAATTCTTAATTCTCTGATCCCATCATAATAAGGTAGATTACATATCTCAGAAGTTATGCAGCAAAGTGATTTTGTGGTAGAGACTTTGTATAACATGTTCTGCCAATTTTCCATTTCTTCCTCAAAATCTGAAATACAAAAACTGTCCTATTCCTAGCCCAATTTTCCATTTGTAGTTGTATTAATCCAATCTTCCTCTTTAGCTATTATCTGATAAATGTTGTCGAAATTTGCATTGCAGTACTCATCCCAGACAGTCTCTGTATAGTGCACTCCTTTTGAGGGGTCTAGAGGGGCGATGACCCTTATATTATCTCTTTGAAATACCATTTGTGTCTTCCTCAAGTTGATTATCACCAAATTATCAAAAGCCCAATCCATTCCAAACAGTGAAGATAAGGGTTTCTATCATCTACAATTTATATCACTTTGAAGTCTACAATGGTTCAAACTACTTCGATGTCTACTATGATGCTAGGTAACCTTCCCATAGGGAGAATCTTCTATTGGTTAGCCATCGTCAATTGTATTTGAGACCATTGCAGCTTCGGTCTTCCCATTGACTCCAAGTTTTCCTAGGAAACACGCTGGCATCAAATCCTAGATCCAGGATTACCTGATCCATATCATATTCCCCGATCTGTACAGTTAATTTCATTCCTTTCCTTGTTCTTTTCTTGTGTCAATGTAAATTTTTTACTGCACATAGATCACTTTGCGGTACCTCTTTATTAGCCCAAGAGCCTATCAACTCTTGGAGTCGTTCGACATCCTTCTGATCCCTCAAAAACTTCATGCAAGTCTATAAAAATGACTTCAAAATACTTGGATCCAATTCTTGTGTTGGAGTAGGCACTTTGTTGCAGTCCTTCTTTGGCATTAAATTTGGTTGTGCACTAGATGTTGAAGCCCTAATATCCATGAAGCTTTGCTTCACTCCCATGAAATTTTTCTTTTCCTTTTGGATACTGAACTCAAGGACATTTTCCATGGTCTTTCTTACCCATGTCTCTTCTACTTTCTTCTTACCTTTATCGTCTCTGGTCGAAGCTCCACTCGTTACAGTGTTGATGCATGGTTCATCTTTCCTTGGCTCATTGATCATCATTTGAATATTGTATGTGGGTTGTTAGTTCCTTTTCTCTTGCATCTTTGTGATAAGGATGGGACATTCTTATATTACGTGATCAAAAGATTTGCAGTAGCTGTAGGTTGTAGTAGGGTTCTAATAGTCTCTTACGAAGTGTCCGACCTACCCAGAGTTATAATAGATAATCTAGCTATGCCCTTGGCCAACTCCTCATCCTCGTCCTCATCCTTGGAAGCCTCCTCAACCAACATGCTAGCCTGGCTCCTCACGTGTATGTTGTTCAACTTGTAGTTTATAAGAATCAACAGTGCACTTCATCATCAAGTCATAACTTCAACAATTCCTCTCATCATGGCCCACTGACTTAGAAGATTTCAAAATAACTATTGCAGTATCTATACGTAATTTTGTAATATATATCAATCTTTAGAGCTATGTTGGCCTCTTGTTCTACAAATATCACACCACAAACTTGATCCTGGGTTTACTAGATTATGGTATCCACTTTCCAAGTAATCTCTAAACATAAGGCATGTATCCTTATAATGGCCCTCCACTTTGCATTTTCTACACCATACCTGTGATTTGGTTTCTTTACCTTTCTTGAGATCATGCAATTCCAATGTCAAATTTGTTAGTTGACTCTGAATTTGTTGTACTCCTGCATGAGTATCTCTGATCAACGAGGCTTCGAGCTTCATGGAAATCTCCAATGCTTCGAATTGAGTCGTGATATTCTACTTTGTTAAGGGCAAGCTAATTGTGGCTTTGTGGGCACTGATCCAGGTTTAGTGTTAGTCAGCCAAACAAATCCCTACACTACTGGCCCTTTCACCATTAGGCCGGAGAGTGTGGAGCAAAGTCTCACCCGAAGCAGTATGGGGGAGATGCTGGAACCAAGTTTTAAAACCCTGAGATGGTCATGATGTCGGTTTATACCCCTTTCTCTTGCCTTCGTACTGGTCACTAAGCCTTAGGGCTTATCAATATGCCCTCTATCCCACCCTTTAGTACCTTCACGAAGGTGTACGATTGACCTTCGTGCAGCCCTAACAAGTGGTTCATGTACTTTCACACTCTTATGACAATGTATTGTATAGGTTCCCAAGTTATCTCAAGTGTTTTACCTATTCTACCAATTAATTACAGTTATTGTTGTGTAAACTAATATTCTTACTTGCTTTCAAATTAGAAGATATAATCACATACATTTGCGCATCAAATAAACATTATAATATAAACCCAGATCGCAATGCAATATAATCAGATGCATTAACATAGATTAGATACACAATAATTGTGAAATAATTCTCTTTATTGATATCTTCTAGTTTAATATAGGCTCTATCCACCCTACGCACACAACTACAAGGGTCTGCGCACTCAGCTAAAGGCTTCTACCCTAGGCCTCTGTGCACTCATCTGTAGAGCCTCTACCTATGCTAAGACCCAAAAACACTTAGACTTCTCCACTCTACTTCGCTACTTACTCTTCACTCTTAACTACTTAGAGCTTACTTACTTAGCTCCTTTTTATATAATCCCATGGTTTGTAGACCATGGGTAGACCTTTACAACTGACTTAACACTTTACGGAATAAGGGAAAACAACCCTTTATGATTCTTGACACCTTCATGCTCCGTGACAACAAAATGTGGAGACTTTACAACTTTACTACAAAACTTGTCCCAAAATATGTGCTTTTAGCCCCAAAACTGCTCTTGGGGGAACCCGTTCCCAATAGGCCCCCAACACAAACATGGTCACTCGCCCTCGAGTCACTTTACAGGTGCGAAGATCTTATCACCAAGACCTCCCAACTTGACCTGTATGACTACCACCTTGGTGGTGCACTGCGTGACCACCTCCTTCACTTCTTTGACCAATTGCTCTGTTGCTGGTCCTAAACTGTCATCCTGAAGCTTCTACTGAGTCACGTGCAGACTAGCAAGCTTGCCTTCAGTGGAGGCCATGACCAAATAGGCCTCATCCAACCAAGGCTTCAAGCGCGCCTTCAGTACTGCCTCTTTGTGTTGAGCTTCCTGTACCTGTTCCTTCAGTGTTTTGGCCTCCTACAGCTTCGAAGTCTTTGTGTGAGGGCAATAATTTGTGTTGTTCCTTTCACCTCGTCGTAGTGCTACTGCAGTTCTCGCACCTCTATCTCCAGCCTATGTACATAAGGATCTTCTTACAGACTGGTCATGACCTCAAACGATTGTTCAAATAGCCTTGTACAGTTTTCTATTGTACTATCTATTGCCGTTATCGCCTCTATGACAGTGGTTGTGCACTGCTCCTTTACTTCCGGCGGAGTTCAAGGCTGCGAATTCAATTACAACTCTACAATTTGGAGGTTCAGCTCCAACTAAACCTTGGCTAACTCTGTGTGAGTGTCATGCACCTCGTAGCAAGTTTGCAAATGCACACCTCTATTGGTTCTCCCTAAGGAATAGCTAACTCCTGGACCATTCATCATGCTTCCTCTACGACCTGAACTATGTGCTTGTTTTGGTCGGTTACGTTGTTCACTGTGGCAATGATAGAATCTTGCTGTAGGGCCATATGCATGTTATTAATCTGTTTTTCATTGATCATATGCAAAGAGCGTTGTTAGCAGGCCCTCAACTCTGCGATCACCCCATCCTGTAGTAGGAGGAGCACCTCGCCAGGAAGCACTACCAAGTTTAGCCCTACTCCCTTGAGGGCACTAATAGCAGGTCTATCAGCTTTGATCTCTATGGTCAGTGTTCCCTCTGGTAGCACTATCACTCGGGAGTCCTTTGTGTGCAACATCCCGACGGATTTAGAAGTACTGATGGCGAGGCTGGTGGACGCCATGTTGGTCTATGATGCATGGATCTGCAACTCATACAGACCCATCTAGATGGCCCCTAATACTTTCTACTGCTACTACTTGAACTATTGTAGTACCTCTGCGGTGACATCCCGCACCGTATCTCCAATGTCGTTCAAATCTCCCTCTGTGAGGGTGATTGGGTCCAACAACATCTTACTAGCCTTCGATTTCTTCCATGGCCCCACTTTTTCCTGTCCTCTTGGATGCTTGATATGGAATGAAGCCATCTTCAAGTCTGCTAAATGATGCTCTATCTGCTTGTCCGTTTCCTCTTTTGTTTCAGGTGAGGGTGACCTCGGAGCTTTGCTAGAGCCACACTCTACTCTACCTGCCTACTCTTCCACGTGTTTTGTGGCATCATGCTCTGCCTAGGCCTTGGCATCGGCCTCCTTCCTCCTCTTCTTGGCCAGTTACGCCATGTTGAGCTTGGTGTTACCGGGAATAGTGTCCACTCAGATGCTACTATTCCCACTAAGATTGGTAGCTATCTTAGAAACAAACAAGTAAAATCTACTTTCGTTTTCCTTTATGAAAATAGACAAGAGGGGAACCAAGGAGACCAACCTTAGTCTTGCGCTTGATTTTCTCTCCTTCCTGATAGAGCTTTGTCACCTCTTCTTCGTCTACACATCTTCAAAGAGCACCTGTGGAATCACAACAACATACTACTATCGAAAAACAAATATCTATATTCATAAATAACATAGGACCAGATGTGTGTTAACCATACAAATGCATATATAAGTAAACATACAAGAATATGGAGGAAAACTTGAATAGCTTTATTAAGATGAAAAGTAGCAAGAGGGTTACAACCATATGTTCTGACCCATCATCATCCTCCAGCTAGAAAGCCCTTCTTCACCTCAAGTAAAGCTTAGATCACCCAACACTATGAATGTACACTAGAAAACCAACATCACTTCTCTATAAGATACAAAATTCCAGCCTCTGGATCTTTGTAATGAGGGATCCATATATAGATGATTATAGGGAGGTGAGTTATCTTCTGGGGTCTTGATTAGTGTCCTCTCTCTGATAGTTCCTGCTTCCACTTGGAGAATGATGATCTCTTACTCATCCATGGTCGAAAACAGAGAGGCAAGTGTTAGAGGGGAATCTTCTGGAAGATTCCATGATCTTCCACCTCACATTTTGTCCCTGCCATTTGTCCATTCCCGACCATCACACCCTACAGAGGAGCAATTCAGTATGCATCGCACCTTGTACACTGGGAAGTTGATATGCATCACGCCCTCTGCACTGGGTTTTCAGTATGGTCAAGTTTTGACCATTTATGAGAAGTTTTTAGTGGAGAACTTCTGGGAGATGATGTAATTAGCTGACCTTGTTCCTTTAGGCAGTGAAGCAACCCTTTTAGGGACTTAGGATCCCTCAATTTATGGACATTTATGATTGGGGTTGAAGTGCCCAAAAATGTCTATAACAGGAAGCAAGATTGACAAAAACCAGATTAGTTTCTGGGTTTGGAAATGGATCAGTCAATACCACTGAGGTATTTAAAGCCTTTAAAAACTTTGCAATCTCAGGTCGGTGTGGACAATCTTTCATGAAATTCTCATCGTCACATATTAAACATGGATAACGAGGTTTCTGTTTCCCAGAAGGGTTTTTAGAAGATTTTTTAGGAGTTGAATCGTCCTGTTCCTTCTTTTTTTTTTTTCCTTTTCTTCTTTTCCTTTGTTAGATTACATGACATTAACCTCTGAGGCAAGAAGCTTGTCATTTTCTTTTTGACTAGAAACTGCAAGGGGTTTGCTAGATGCAGCCTTTGCAGTTTGCATGCTTGAGGTACCAATCACGCCATCACCGGCATGAGATTCCCTATTCCATTTAGGAGGGGGAGGAATGGAAAATTCTAGTCTGGAAGCATCAGGAATTTTGCTGTAGAGCATGCCAGACTAAGTATAGACCAAGTCCAAATATTGTGCATGAGTAATAACTTGCTCTTGAGTGACAACTCCTTTCCCCACATCTTCAGTACTATAAGGTAATAATGACTTAATAAACCACTTAGATAGAAGCTAATCAGGAACATATGTCTTTAGCATTCGATGGTGATGTCACCACTCATGAATATGATCAGATATGTGAGTGGTTGTTGTATGTTTAAAGTTGCTAAGGAGTTCTGTTCCCATTTCATACCTTATGGGTAACTTAAAGTGGGTTAGAAAGGTGGTGGAAAGAGTGTTGAAGTTATCAAATGAAGCTCTAGGCAATTCAATATACCATTTTTCTACCAGACCAGTTAGCAGTCACTGAAAGAGGCGAAGACTAATCGAATCATCATTTAGGGTGTTAGATAAGCACCACAAATGGAACATCATTATGTGATTCGACAGATCTTCACCTGGATTTCCATTGAATTTAGGAATATCAGAGGGAAGTTTATGATGAATTGCTAACCACCAAGGGGCCTAATCAATTGGATCATTTGTCAATCAGTTCAGATTTGGTAATTCTAGAGTTGCCACAAAAGGCAATTGTTGATTCAAGTTTGGCGAAGCATACCCAGGGTAAGATGGGATTTCTTGAGTAGTAGGTCTTTGCATACCAGCATAATGTATCTGATGCTGGTAATTTTGATAAGGTTTATGGGCATAACCATTATAGTATGGTTGTTGATAACCAATTCGAAAATGTGGTTGCCCACTACCTATAAAGCCTTATTGCTCAGTTCCTTGGTAAGATTGTTGGAACTACGGTTGTTGATATTGCACCAGCCATGGTTGTTGAATAGGCAGTGCTTGTACTTAAGACACAGTCACAATAGTAGGTGTAGTGGGAATATTTGACACAGGTTGAGTTTGTTGTAATGAATATACAACTCTTGGTTGTTGAGGAAGTATTGGTATCCAACCACTAGATGTAATTCCAGTTTGACCTGAATTTTGTTGTGAAATCTCATATGGTTGTTCTCCAGGAGGAAACAGTGATAGGGCATATTTTCCTCCATATGGCGGCAATCCGGTTCTCAAAGGATAGATCAGTCTTTGAAGACTGGATTGCCCAAATTGAAACTGGCATGCCAGATCAATTTGCTGAGTTGGAACATAAGAGATACTAGATAGGATTCCGGATGAACCAGTAGTAGTAGACCATATTGTCTAAATTGTCCCTGGGTGGACTCCATCTAGTGATTGATAACTAGTTGGGACAGATGGTATACCAGCAAACATTGTCGGAGTGGGAGTAGGAAGTTCTGTTGTGGCTATATCAGACAACAAAGTCCTAGATGTTGATGGTTGTTCAGACATATTTAGTCTATCCAAAATATTTCCTAGCAATTCGACATGAACTTGCAATGAAGGAGGATTAAAAGAACTACCTTCAGTATTAGAAGGATATAAGTGGATCCCAGTCCCAGAATGCAATGGAGTACTGGATGGAAGATCCTCTACAATCTCTTCTATAACAATCAGTCTAGGTGGAAGAGGTAGACCGTCAGGTCCGTAAAATATTTCTGACACCGAAGAAGGTATAGCTTCTGTAGTAACAGATACTGGAGGGGTAGCACCTTTTCAATTCTGGAACTCAACTTCCAGATGTTCAGGGAAGTGAACTTCAGTCTCTGATTCAACTCTAGATGGAGATATTTCAGGGATAGAAGTGTATTCCATTACAGTAGGATCAATTCTAATGTCATGTTGTAACAGTGGAACTTCTTCTGTAAAGGAAGATGTACCAAAAATGATTGGACTAACTGGAGTCTCTGATGATGTTGAAACACAAGTTTCAAATAAACCAGGAGAATTCGACTCAGTTAAAACTAGTGTCTTTTCGATCTGGTAGTCCCACTAAAATGGGTAGCTATCTTAGAAACAAACAATCGAAGCAAATTTTGATTTCCTTTATGTATGATAGATAAGAGAGAAGCAAAGAGGACCAACTTGGATCTTCTGTTTGGCTCCTTGCTTGTTTCCTCTCTCCCTTGATAGAGCTTGCCACTCCTCTCCTACGTGCCCCGCTTTAGATAATGCCTGTAGAGGCAAAGCAAAAAAAACACCATCAAAGCATCTTGATCTATAATACTATAAACAATGCAGAATCAGAAATACATTAACCATACAATAGCATTCATAAACAACAAGATTCACAAATACATGATTATATGGAGGAAAACTCAAATAGCTTTTTTAATAGTAGAAGAGAGGATTACAACCCAGCTGTATAATCCAGTATCATCCTCTCAGCATCAAAGCTCTCTTCACCTCATGAAAAGCAATATCACCCAACAATAAAATGTTCCCTCTCAAAGAGAAACCAACAACACTTCCTTACAAATTACAAAATTCCCAACTTCAGATCTCTTAGATGAGGGATCCATATATAAATGTTTTGCAAGGGTGTGAGTCAGCTCTAGGTTTTTTATTAGTGTCATTCCACTGATAGTTCTTGGTTCCACTTGGAGATTTATTTGATCTCTTACTCATCCCTAGGTGAATTCAGAGAGGCAAATGTCATATGAGAAGTTTCTAGAAGATTTCCTGGGCATCCACTTTGCAAATTGTCTCTGTCTTTTGTCCATTCTCACTCATTGCACCCTACAGAAGGTCTTTTCAATATGCATCGTACCTACCGTGTGTAGTAGGTGAGATGCATCGCACCTTGACCATGGAGTAGTCAGTATGGTCCAGGTTTGGCTAGTTCTAAGTGGGTTTTCAGGTGGAACTTCTGGGAAATGATGTAATCAGTTGACCATGATCCTTTAGGTATGAAACAACACTTTTAGGGGTTAAAGAGCCCTTGGTTTATTGACATATGTGATTGGGGTTGAAGTGCCAAAATATGTCTATAACAATATGTTCTCAGGATATCGATGTCGTAACATGCCCTCTAATGGATTCAACCTCATGCACCATCTGAATATGGGTTCGGTTCTTTGTGGTTTTGAACACCATTCATTCCAAGAGGTGAATTGCGTCACTGGACAACACAGGCTCATACAAACCACAATCAATGTACAATCCAATTGATGTAATGGGGTTTGAAGACTTTTTCGATGAAAATTTCAGTACCATTTGGAAGGGTCATGACAATGGTCTTTGTTGGTTCCACATAATCTGGAAGTGTAGACAGAAGATTCACATCTCGCAGGGGAAAATCCAGGGGAGGAAGAAACTCAAATTTGTTTCTTATAAGCCTTGAGAAAAGTCTGGTAGAGGAGAATTGTGTAATTTATCTTCGAAAAATATCTAGTGTGTTCATGGAAAAATCCTGTTTGCCGAGACTGCCAAGCCTTGAGAGAGCCTCCTGACTTTCAGATTACTGTGAAGACGTGAGTTGTTGGATCATTTAATGGTTTTCTACAATTGTGAGCGATGGTGTATGATGTACTATACTACCATAAATTATCAATAAAGTCAAAGTAAAATGTGCCCTATGTCTAAGAATTGAGTTTTCATTAAGATTCCAACACATACATGTAGCTGAAGACAATTCATAAGGAGCTAAGTGTTATGCAACTTAAAATTTGTGGTGTTCAGCGTAGGTAGCTTTACCAAGTCAGAGAAGTGAGCCACGTCGAGTGTAGCATGCAAGCACCATATTAAATTTTTCTCGGTATGTTGTTTCCTTCTGATAGTTCATTTCAGTGTGGTGGAATGGTACGTTGGTGAACTGGTTTGGTACACTGGTTTAGCTTGGACACTAGTTTGTTATGCTAGTTTGCTGCTTAGGGTTGGAGCCTCACATCTTCATGCTCTTTGCTACCTTAGTTAAAGGAAGGTGTATAACGAATTGAAATAACTATATATATATTTGCATTAAACTATAATGAATGCAACTCTTTGAGTGCTTAAGATTTATATAGTGAATGTTGGTTTAGGTATAGCACATTACAATGATTGTTGCTGGTTGATTGAAACATTGAGTCTATGTGTTAAAGTCTCGAAAATGGCTCTAATCTATGATTTATTAGAATTATTAAATACTTTGATACGGTCCACTATTGATGGCATGGTAAACATCAACAAGAACAATCTTTCCGATATTAAAGATTGTTAGTAAACTACACAAGAAAAGATTGATTTTTTGTAACTAGAATCTTAACTTCAACAAGAAGAATTAAAACATAAGAGTTGTCATTATGAATCTTTTTCCATTTAAAAAATTGAAACAGACTCCCATCAGCTTCCAAAAATTAATCATATCAATGGGATTAAGATTGATTCAGATGCAATACCCATCTCAAGAGCAGAGTTGAGTGTAGAAGCAGAAATTCAGCATACGCTTCCCAAGCCGATCATCACACCTTGGGAAGAGCTTGTCCATAATAAGCAAAGAACTAGTCTTGGATATGAGAAGAATGTGTCATTTCATATTCTATATTATTCCAAGCCCATTCAATTTCAAAGTGTTGGGTTTCTTCGTGACGATTCACATTCACCTGTTCCAAATTTTGCTCCTCCACATTCGTAGACAAAAGTTGTTAAACGCTAACACTGTGACTGAGTTGGCCATATGAAATATCACTGTGTTGATCTCCATCCATGAAATAATTATGGATAGCATACTCATTCTTCACATAGATGCTTGAAAACCAAGCCTCCTGCAAGAACAAAGATTCATCTTGGACTGATCGCTTCTTGGAAATGGGCTTCAACAACCAAGAAGATATTTCACTCATACAACATGATTTTCTCTTGAATATTGAAAAGTCTTACAATTGATATCTATTCATCTTCTCACCTTGTATTTGACAGGGGGAGAAGTGATGGTCATATAAAATATTCAAAGCCACATCAATCGAGCCTGAGCCACAACCTGCCATACCAAATTCAGAGTTGTATCCAAAGACAAAGATTCTCTTGAGCATGCATTTGGTTCGTGGTCAACATTAAACCATCTATATGGGGTTGATACCTTCCTCTTCAGGTTGAGATTATCCCTTTTCAAATAATTTGGGACAGTTCCTCTAGTAGAAGACTTTAGCTTGTTACCAGTTTTGGAAGAGTTCTGGGAACTGTACTAACTGTTCCAATGTTGGTGGTTATCCTTAAACCACTCCCTTATACCAATATTTTAGAGAGCACATTCAGCCTAGTGCACCATGCATTTTTTCACATTTTGTATTACAACTTTCTTGGACTCACACATACCCCTTCATATTAGGGGGGGAATATTGGACACCTAATCCGCTAAGGGTTAAGGTGTGGAAGTTGGACAGTCAAAGGGAGTCCAAGAGATGTTGGAAGATGAATCCAACAATCACACAAATGTATTATAAATGTACATATATGCTAATAGCAAATAAAATTTAATTATTTACCTTTCCTATATTGTCTATGTTTAATAATTGTTTCTAAATTAATTATTTCCTCATTTTGGTTATATTCTTCTCATTTTCCTATTTGAGAAGGATTATGACCTCGAAACCTTATTATCATATATATTGTACATGATGTTCTAAGCCACATTTATATTTATGGAGATATATTGTTGCATAGTGAAAATAAGGGATGTTAAACTTTGATGATGGACATTGTCGTAGGCCTTTTATTAAACATATATAACCCATATATTATTTTCCTTCTCCATTTTCTATCACTTTGTGAGTTATTTTAGATTGATACTCACAATGTCATTTGAAAAAGGAGATAATATGACTATATTTAGATTGATATCTTAATAAAATATAGTTATAAACTGATAGCTCATGCTTAAAATTACAATATTTTGATCCACATACTTATCATGAGATAATCACTAAAACTCATGTTTTCACATTTCTCCTAGCTAGTATTACATCATTTTCTACATTAAATAATTTATTTACAAATACATAAAAATATATATTTATTTTACGTAATCTAAATATGAAAGAAAAATGCATCACCATGTCTATTAAAAATTCAACCAAATTCCTTTTAATCACCATCACATTATTTATCATTTAATTCTTAGCCATAAAATATTTATTAATTCAACTTTTATTTATAATTATGATTGAAAAGAAAAGTCAAAATTGTTCCATTATCCATGAAGAAAAAATTAAAACCTCTCATGCATCCATGTAAGCCCATTTGTTTTTGTCATGGTCCATAAAAAGATGTAATCAACATTTTATACATGCATAAGACCTCCTTTTAGTGTAGATAATGTTGCAAGAACTAGAATTTTAATATAATAAACATGACTTTACCTCTCATGCCAAGAATTTAATCTTACATATTAATACACAAATTTTCATTGTTAAAGTATTCATAGAGTTATCACTACATGATTTATATTGATTTTGAACTAAACAAGAAGAAAAAACATGTGAACTAATTAATAAAATAATAACTATCTAAATCAAGAATAAATATTCAATGTCATTTCCAAATTCACTATTTTCTCGTTTTGGTTATATATTTCTCATTTTCCTATTTGAGAAGGATTGTGACCTTGAATCCTCAGTATCATAGATATTGTACACAATTGGTAATACTTACTTTTAAGCATAAAAACATTTCCATTGCAAAAAATGGGTTAAAATGTTTGTGAATGTTACCAATTATATAAAATGGAAACAAGATGAATAAAAAATAAAACAAAATTAATGAAATAAAGAAAATAAAAAAATATAACAATAGTATAAGTGATGAAATAATACAAGTACATATCATTCTTCACTGTCGTCACCTTGATTATCTTCCTCACATGGCGTTCTAAAAAATATGTTTTGGTCTACTGTCGTAATATGAACCACCAATCCCTACCCAACACATCTGGGTAAAAAACACTTACTTGCAATGTTTTGGGAAACAATAAGGCTCCCTACCTTCATGCCACATCTTTATAGAGTTTATAGATATCAACCCACTATCACGATCTTCCTTTACATTATTCTAATCAAAGGTGTACCACCACTTGAACCTAGAAATAACAAATTGGAAAGAAGAGAAGACAATGTGAATGATCTCTTATATATTTCCAATGTAACCTAATGCCCCTTGTATTAGATTTTGATCATGGTAGATAGCACAACTAGATTGATCAAACTTGACTTCCACATCCTAGTCTCCAGTCATGCATCCATCATCGACATCCTCCATGCAAAAATGATGTCCATATGCCCACATAGATGGGAAAAACCTATAAAAAAGTGAAAAAATCATAGTTCATGTGTCTAATAACCCGAACATAATTAAAAATATAAAATATAGATGTTACAATTCAAAGGTGAAGTATGAAGTTAAAAATGTACACAAAGATATTATTACAAAGTTGTTGCGCCATATCCCTATGTTTAGTGCATCCTCTTCAACACGCAGGCAACAACTAGATGCACTGTATTTCTCTCTGAATTTATCACCAACCCAATTGTTAGGGAATGCCATTGGCATATTTTATTTTGAATGATAAGGATAAGGCACACTTTTACGATTTAACTATTTGAATTATTTCTTGTCACTATCTCATTTCCTCTTATTCTTGTATAATGTGGCCCACAGTTGTGTCATTTCCATATTGTAAAGAATGACTTTGTTGATGGCTTCAATTTATGAATTATTCGATGAAATCAAATTAACATATATAGTACATACACGATCAAAATATGCATTAATATGAAGTTCAATGTGAATACATACTATGTATAAATTTGAGAAATGATAAGCCAGTTACTCTTTATCATGCACCTCTTTCCATTCATTTGGAGAAGCTCCCCTTCTCTTTTATCTTCATCCCTTTCTTTGTCCCAAATTGCCACACCTTATGTGTTTTCAATCTGCTTGATGTAATCAATAGCATAATAGAAAGAATCATATGATAAATACCCCTCTGACATAGACCCCTCATGTTTTACCCATTGTCTAACAAAACCTTTCAATTTCTTCATTTACCTCTCTAAGAATAACATCCAACGATAAGAAACCACCCCAACTAATTCAACCTAATCTACTAGGTGAATTAGAAGATGAACCTAGAAGTTCGTGAAACTTGTTGACAGTTCCTTCCCAAACATACAAACAATATCAATTCTCTTGATGTCACCATGGAATAATAGCCATATGAATATCATTTAATGTTATCCAATGTAAAAATGCAGCTAATTTAAATATGGCATGTCATAGGTCTTGGGGGAAGTCATGGTTGACACACCCATGCACGAGTAGAGGATAATGATATTTCATAGTAAATAGTGCATTATACAAAAATTAATTATAAAGTATCCTATTGCATAAAATTTTAAAAAATTAATACAATCATGCTTTTGACATACATACTCTTAGAAGGTTCACCTGATCATGTGACTTCAACCCTCAAAACGGTCTTCCACAATGAAGTAGTGTCATACCAGAGAACACTCATTATTGCTTCATTTTCCAAAGAAAGATCATCTTTCTTTAAAATCCATGGGACATCACCTTCTTTGAAAGACCAAGAGGGACTAGGGTCTCCTCTAGTTTCTTGTCTTTGCCAATGTTTCTTTTTAATTTTTGAAGAAATAATATCTCTCCCAATAACCAATGTGTCATTGTATTTCGATGATGTGTGCCTCCATAATGAAGGTGAAACATTTTTAAATATGTTCATGGGATCTAGTAAGTTGGAGATCTTAAGATGCTCTAAATATGGGAGCTCATAAAAGATATATTTCCTTTTCATCCCAATGGGGAATTTCTCAACATAGGTGTTGAATAATTATAGATCATCGAACATAGGATCCCCATTTTAATCAAACATTTATGTAAACTCCTGCTTCTCTCTCTCATATACCCTAAGCCATTCAACCAGTGTCATTAGGCCTTTGGGTTCTCTTTGGTTTACCATTGAAAGTGGATCTTTCTCCTTTGTAAAGGTGTTCTTCTAGGAGGAATACCTTGGAGCAGTCATACGTTGTCTTTAATAGGTGGTCAAACCACCTAGCCTTCAAAGAATGTCCACAACATTTGCATCCATGATACCTTTTTGTTAGAAGACCTACAATTATTGTATACAAGCTGACACATTAGCGACCTTGAAGATAAAAAATTTGCATCGAATTAAATTAATATGCGAAACAATATTGTTATGTATATAAACAACTCAATCAAAATGTAATTTACTAAAGAAAACAGATAAGACTAGATAATCGTGTATGGTATAAGCACATGTGGCATACAACATAAAACTCCTCTTTGCTGAAGTGGGTCTTGATACATCGTACACATGTATCCCTTCCCATATTTCCTTCAATTCATATACCAGTGGTTATAAGTAGACATCCATACTCTTCACTTGTATTCTACTAGGGACTATGAGAGCCAACATAAGATGTTCATTCTTCATGAAAAACCATGGGGGGGTATTGTTATTGATCACTGCTACACTCCAAATATAATAGTTGGTTTTTTGGAGGGAATATGGGTTGATGAAATCCATGAATATGCTGAGTTGTAGACTTCATACTTCATTCTTGATTTTTTGGGCCATTTATCATCTATATGTTTCATGGCTATTGAATCTAATGTGATTCCCATAACTCTCGACTAACTTTTGTGTGAGGCATGCCATCCCTGTAACATAGTTAATTCTTTGCAATGAAATGTCCTTTGAATCCTTGGAATTATAAGCATGCGCCTCAATATCTTATGAGGAGGACCATGTAGGTATATACAGGGTAAGTTCCTTAGACAGAACACCAAAAGGACACTGCTCACAAACAGATCACAGATCAATACACAAGTATTTTGAGGTGGTTAAAACCCTCAGAGAGGGAAACAGTCCATGGCCTGTGCCAACGTGGCTACTACATGCAATTTATTAATAAAAGAATGAAAATTTACATAAGCTTCTCTCGTGCACGGTTAACCTACAAATGACCCTCCATGTGCTTTAAATAGAATTCATGGACCAATCGGGTGTTAAGCCACGGATCAAGTGTCGGTAATACTGAGGAGAGAATGAACTGTCGGATCACTACATATCGTGACCGTCAGATTGTAAGTTACAAATGTACATAGTAAAGAAACACACTTTACCTAACTCTAGAATATAATAGGGTAAGTCCTCAGACAGAACCCAAAAGGACCCGCTAAACAGATCACAGAATCAATACACCAGTATTTTGACGTGGTTAAAACCCTCAGAGAGGGAAACAGTCCACGGCCTGTGCCAATGTGGCTACTACAAGAAATTTATTAATAAAAGAATGAAAATTTACATAAGCTTCTCTCATGCACGGTTAATTGCTTCTGCCCAATAGTTAAGACTAATTTCTTTAGATTGAAGCATACAATTAGCCATTTCCTTTAAGGTGTGATTCTTCCTTTCAGCTACACCATTTTGTTGTGGAGTATATGGAACAGTATGTTGCATTTGGATTCCATGCTTAGTGCAAAAGTTGATGAAGTTGTTTTTAGCATATTCTCTTCCATTATCTGATCCTAGCTTAAGAATTTGATGTCCAGATTGTTTTTCAACAAAGGCCTTAAAGGCCAAGAATTTGTTAAATACTTCACTCTTGAGTTTTAAGAAGTATACCCAAGTGTGTCTGGAGAAATTATCAATGAAAGTTAAGAAATACTTGTAGCCATAGAAGGAAACAACTGGAAGTGGACCACATAGATCATTGTGCACAAGCTGTAAAGGGGCTGAGGCGTGCCAAGAGGCACACTTTTCAAAATTGTCCCAATGATGTTTTCTGAGTACACATCCGGAACAAACACCATCTCTGCAAGATACTATTGGAAGACCTCTCACCATATTTTCTTTATATAGATTCTGAAGGGAGAAATAGTTTAAGTGACCAAATCGCTCATGCCAAAGTTTGCTCACTTATACAACCTTGTAGAATTATCAACAATGCCAGTAGCTAAAATCTATCTAGGATCCTTTAGGTCCTTAATTACAACATCGTGAGGTGAAAATTCAACGATTTAACCTTCACCTGAATGAGTTATCTGATATACAGATAGAAGGTTGGAGGATAAGGTTGGAACACATAATACATCATTAAATTGACCATTGTCTATATGAACAGTTCCATTCCCTACAACACTAAGAGATCTATTATCACCAACATATATATTTTTGGTGTTACAACCATTTAAAGAAGAAAACATGGCTTTATTTTTGGCCATGTGATAATAAGCTCCAGAATCAATGAGCCATTCATGAGAGTGAGAGGAAGAAGAGACATTTAATGCATAGCCAGACCGAGATGCTTGACAACCACATGCAGAAGGTGCCATTCCTAAAGATGAATTTGAAGAGTGCTCCAAATGGATGTTATGCTTCTTCATTGCTTCTTCCAAGGCTTACATCTTCTTAAAGCATTTAGATTCTAAGTGGCCATCTCGATTACAAAAGTTGCAATGTCTATCAGTCTTCTTGCCTTTGTTTTTATTTGCCTTATCATTCTGGTGAAATGATTTTTCATTTTAAGGCTGAAATTGCTTAGGACCCTTGTTTGGTTTAGGACCATTCTTTTTAGGATATGACTTCTTAGAATTCTTTGAGTTTGGTTGTTGCTGGGTGATTAACGCTTTCTTAGAAGAGTTTCCAAGAGTAAAAAGACCAAGGTGTAAGAGTTTTTCTTGTTCTCTTATTAAAGAATCACAAAAAGAATCAAAGGAAGGGGGCTTGTAGTCATGTCCTTGAGAAATGAAGGCTTCTCTTGTAGAATGGAAGGTGGAACTTAGTAAGAATGCAATAGATAAGGGAACTATCTTCTTTCTTAACTTTAACACCTTCCAAGAGAAGTGTAATGGTCTTGAACTTGGACAAGAAATCTTCAATGCAAGAAACATCATTGGGGTTTAATGTAAGAAACTCATTTTCAAGCTGATGGGCTCTAAGTTCATTTTTTATTCCAAAAACTTTAGTAAGTTGCTCCATTGCTTTATCAGGAGTATCAAGTTCAGCAATATGGAATCTAAGATCGGGAGAGATAGACATCCCTATCAATCCACATGCTTGATCTTGCCTATTTTCCCATTTGGCTTCTTTCTCTTCATCTTTCGACTTGGTTTCTTGGCCTGTGGCTATTCGGTAAAGACCTTTACTTCTAAGTAAATCCACAATGTAGGACCACCATTGGAAGTAGTTGGTGTTGTCAAGGATAACTTGGCATGAGATTTCCATGTTGACAAAAACTGAAGCTATATATGTTGAAACTAAGTGTTCCAATGGAAAAAGCTCGAAAAATTAGGCTGGTTCAAAAAAAATGGTTATGAAAATGGCTTCCGGATGAAGTAGTTATGACCTTTTTAAAAAAAGTTGATGAAGGCGCTGGCAAAGTGCGGGAATGTGCGGAAATGAAAAAAAACGCTCCTTTTAAAAAAAAAAAGGAGATTTGAAGCCAAGACCTCTACTCTCTTAAATTAGCTTTGAACCAAGTAAGTTATACAAATAGAGAGAGAGGGAGAG
>APFE030927860.1:0-31857 GCA_000404065.3 Pinus taeda | reverse complement strand
TGAGAAAGCTCTTTTTCTCCCTACAAAACAAAAACACAAAACCCAATACGGTCATGCAAAAAAAACAAGCCTTACGGCTTAAAGTTATCTTTACCTGGAAACTAAATATTTTCCTCAATGTTTCTGATTTTCCGAGATCACACTAAGGTGCAGGGAAAAGAGCATACGCATGAGAAAAATTCTTCCCTTCTGTTTATGATTTTCCCAGATCGCACAGAGTCGCAAGGAAAAGAGCATACGCAGAAATGAAAGGTATAGATCCGGTAAAAAAAAAACTAAATAAACCGAAACCGAAATAAACAGAGAGAAAATAACAGTAAACTGCAAATAAACACTGTATACCTCCAGATCTAAAAAATGACGCAGCTAGGGCTACCGGAAACCTTTTCGCGTGAAACGAAAGCGGTTCCTCACTGGAACAGATGCTCCCAACACAACAAAGCAGTCCTCTCAGCCCGAAAGCAGTCAGAAACAGCAGATCTAGGAGATGGTAGTCGCATGCAGTTCTACCGGCTTCAGATTTGGATCTACAACGGACGCGGCCCTCAAATAGCTCTGGTACCATGTAGGAATATACAGGGTAAGTTCCTCAGATAGAACACCAAAAGGACACCGCTCACAAACAGATCATAGATCAATACACCAGTATTTTGACATGGTTAAAACCCTCAGAGAGGGAAACAGTCCACGACCTGTGCTAACGTGGCTACTACAGGCAATTTATTAATAAAAGAATGAAACTTTACATAAGCTTCTCTCATGCACGGTTAACCTACAAATGACACTCCATGCACTTTAAATAGAATTCATGGACCAATCGGGTGTTAAGCCACGGATCAAGTGTCGGTAATACCGAGTAGAGAATGAACCGTCGGATCACTACATATCGTGATCGTCGGATTGTAAGTTACAAATGTACATATTAAAGAAACACACTTTACCTAACTCTATACTAGACCAAGTTATACTTAACTATTCCAATGTGTCGGAATATCCTAACAGGCCGTGTGATTTACCCTCTTTTTTTATTTACATTTTAGACATATATCTTTTTCTACATATTCTCCTCTATATAGAATACAATCATTCAGACATGCATGATATGATATGTACTCAACAAAATACATGTTCAACAACTACTTTGCCTCTTCATAGCTACCCATCAGGACATTATCACTGAGAAAAACCTTATATTTGAATAACCTGCATTTGTTGGGGAATATAATTGTTCAATGAAAATATTTAGCATTCATAAAATCGACCATTTTTAATGTTGATTTGTGACAAGATTTATCAAAATATAAGGAACTTAATTGATCATGTAGGTGAATTACCTCAATTTTTCTAGAAATATGCATTCAACATGCTAATTTTTTTTTCATATGTACAAAAACATCATTGTCCCTAGCTAAGTAGACTTTGAATTGCCTCCAAATCCAAAGAGAGGGGTGGTGGAAGCAAATTTCAGGCTTTTGAATAAGGTATCAATGATATGAGTTGCATCCTCCCCTAGATCATCATTATGGAATGCATCTAACAACATTGCCTCCATGGTAATCGTATCCCATAAGTAATCATTCATATGAACCTCTATTTTATTTCCTCCATTGTCAACTTGTGATGAAGAACTACTATTGTTGTAGCCATTATTAATTGGTGAATTTGTACGCAGTGGGAATTGAATAGGTGGTTGATTCAACCATTCTCTGTATGCTTCCTCTCCGAGCCTTTCTCTTAATGTAACATTCTCTCGATTTGACATTCTAGTGGGATGCAATGGAATATGGTAGGTGGGTCACTCATCATCACTAGAATCCTAATTTAAAAAATATTGAATGTCGTTAGTACAATATCAATGATATTAGTAAGCACATAAATTCAATTAGTTTTTTAAATTAAATTATACCAAAAAATTATTACCATCACTGATTTAGGGTTATGACTAGAAGGTTCCATGTTACAATTGGCAGGGAGAAGCGGTTGTCCATTTTCATCTACCAACTACATACGATATGTTGCTCATGATAAGAGATTTTGGTGTTTTTGAGATGGATGATTATTTTTTGCATTTGAACACGATTTTGAATAAGGATCCTGTAATTTTGGACACCTTTTTATTCATATTAATGTGGATTAAAAAAAATAGATAATATAAATATAAATAAAATCTAAACTTACAAGAGATGGAAAGGGAGAACTTCACGAAGGAATTTGATCATCCATATGGAACGAGCTCGAATTTGAAGAATTGGTCATTTGATATTATTGAGATTTTTTCCTTTCACTTGAAAAAAATATGAAATAAAGTTATCTTTACATATCAAAAATTAATTTCGAAAACCATATAACCAAAACATGAATTTGAATATAGTTTTTGAACCATTTTTCAAGAATAAGGCGATTTTAAACAGAAAATATATGCTATGAACTATTGTAATTCATGTGGATGTATCCTAAAGGGTAATTTGAAATGAATATGCCATTTATGTGCAGAAAATAAAATTTTAGATAGATTTTAAATCCTATTGGTGCTCTTATAAGGAAAAATCACACTGATGCATTTAATCATAACAGTTGTAACAACCCCAGGTTGATTTCCATGTAAAGAAAATAAAACCAAGCTTGTGAGACACATATTCCAATATGAATGTTGTGAAAAACATAGTGATTCGGTATCACTGTTGATTAATTAATGAATATGAAAATTGGCAAAGGCGTTGGTAAAGGAAAATTGGCATTAATTGGAATTTTATTTATGGAATAAACGAAAATATGAGAATAGGAAGATGAAGGGAAAATAATTTACATTAGAGGGAAATTGAAAGAAAAATGAAGGAAAATGAAGAAAATAGAGGCCTCGATGATAAAAAGGCTTCTCGGGATCGGTTCACAACTTTTGTTGGTTAGTATTTTATTAGTTCATTTTTGGAGATCTCTTCTATTCTCTCAGCCTCTCATACTCTTGCACACTTAGAGTATTCATGGAGAATTCTTGGAGCACTTTGGCATACATTGGATTTGGAGAATGAAGGAAAAGGAAAGTAGGAAAGTGCAATGCAATAGGTGGATTAACATCTATAGCTAGGTTTCTTTGCAGGTAACAGGTTTCATATTTGATTTCCTTGTTGATTTATGGATGCATCGTATATGTATGTAATTGAGTTTTTATGCGTTTTCATTAGCATGGATACTTTCCTAGATTGAGAATGGTTTTAGCCTTTCCTTGCCATTCCCTAGATAGCCATGGTGTTGCGGGTTCTTTCCACTTGAATGTTTTCTGATTGGTGCTCATAATTCCTTATGATTGTGGGTTAGAAAAAATGCTTTGGAAGCCCTGGAAAAAATCGGGTTGATTTAATACTCCTCGACCTTAGGTTGGGACAAATGATCTGGAGCCCTTGGTGAGATGAGTTACTATTCCCTCGATTTAGGTTGGAAAAATTCTTTGCAGCCCTGGAAGGTTGTTGGTTGAGTCACTATTTCCTAGATCCCTAGATAACTTTGGTAGAGGCTAATCTGGTTGGTGTTAATGATGTCCGATCATTGAGGTGGAATCACTATGGTTGAGGGTTGAGGTGGTTTTGAATTTGGAAGCTCTGGTTTGGTTTGTTTTTGTTTATTCCATGAGATCACACATTCGTGCTTGGAATATGGTGTGAGCGTGATTAGTTGAAAGAGATATTTGGTTCAACCCAATCTATGGTTGGGTGGTATGTGGAAGTCCTTGACGTGGTTGGTATTTTCATATGTTAATATGAGACATTTCCTTATTGTGATATATTGTAACATTATTTGGTTTTGATAAGTTAGTATATTTTTCAAAAATAAATTCAAATTGTTAAGTTAGGATATGGATAAAAAAGAAATGAAAAAGAAAGAAAATAAAAAATGTTAGGACAGTTGTACATCTTATAGATATCCAGATAAAAAAAATGTTCAGAGTTAGTTTCCCTAAAGAATGGAGGAAAAAGAAAACAAACAGTGTTGGGCAAGAAAAATATAATAAAAGCTTCGGTTTCAAAAAAGAAGAATAAACTCAAGGGCTACTTGTTTAAATGTGCCACATTAGAAATGTTAAATTTTATTAATAAATGATTAATTCCCCCTAAAACGGTATTAATCCTTGTTATAATATTTTTACATTAGACTTTATTTTATATATCCAATCTGACTGTTTAAGCCAAGACAATAAAAATGTATTATTGACTTTAAATAAAGAGCATGCATCATTCAATGGTCGATCTACTCCCCGCCCAAATCAGTGACGGGGAGAGAACTCACACACCCCTCGACCATTTCTTGTTAACACGGTTGGGGCAGGGGGGGGGGTTCCACAAAGTGGTTTTAATGGATGATGCCCGAACCCTACGTGTCACCATCTTATAGCTCCGCATGCACCCCCCCACCCCCCCAGCTCAAAACCATAAACCATTCGCTACCCACTTCGAAATCCGCCCATGGCTTCTCATACTAATGAATCTCCATCCCAAGCCTTGACCATTATCACTTGACCAATCCAACTCCACGACCTCACATGCCGATTTCCCTACTTGCATACATGTTTCTATTTATTTGTTGCAACTCTGCTCCTATACATTAAATCCACTACGATCATAAAATAAACCATTAGCCCATCCCTACATACTATAAATAAACCTAAACCCATCTCTTTGTCACTTTCGTCTAACTTTTTACTTTTATTTGTAGGTGAAACAATATTTTTCAGAACCTCTCCCCATTTGATCAATCCATTCATTTGATTTCCTCATTCTTCTGTCTATGAGCGTGGCCCCAAAAGGGAAAGCTAAAAAGCACAGTACAAAAGAAAGCACTGCTACCACCACCCCGCTCAATATTGACCATTTTCCCCTCATTGACTCTCTTTTCAAGATTGTAGATGTCAAGTGTGAGTTTGACTTTCATGAACTACACCTATGGCTCAAACAAAAATACCTTGACCAGCAAGACCCAATTAGATTCTAGGAATCATTGTTACCTTTCTTCAACTTTCCAAAAACTCATGAGTTACCTGACATGATTACCTGGTGCTAAGCCAAATATGACCCTATAAAAGGAGTAGTGGTGGCTCAGAACGAAGACATTATGATCACCATCTCTGTTGAAAACATAAACCAGATGCTCTTAATTCCTCAATTACACGCTCTCAACCATTTTTCACCAGCAACACTGATGGATCTTTACCATAATCTAACCTTTCCACATAGAACCCAAATATTTGAAATATTTTTACCTGAGGATGTAGAATTACCAAAAAGGAATCCACCCTACCCATATTCCATGTTTCCTGAAGCCTCCAGGCATTGTATTTCTCTACTTTCATACTTGTTAGGATATCCAGATGACCATTCTATTGATGAAACCATCCTTTGATTCCTTTCCCTCTTCAACAAAGATCAACAACTAGGATTCATGTATAATTATAGCGAATTACTAGCTGAAAATATACATGAACAATTCATGAATCTTAATGTGCAAGGAGTGTTTAGCTACAACTCTATAATTTTTCACATGTTTCTTTTTCAGCAGGGAGATATTTTTCCTATCGAGCTCAGCAAGCAGGATGAATAGGGAGTGAATCAATCAGTGATTCGTTGGACTAAAATAGTCAGGACAACTTCTACAAGCTCTTCATTTTCATGTTTTATAAATACATTCATACATCCAGTGGCATAAATTCTCAATAGTTAGACAGAGCCAAGGATTGGAGATGAAATAAAGAGGATTTTACATTTAAGTAAGCATACTAAAATTGGTGACTAGTATTTATTCCAAAACTATATAGAGGTAAGGGTATATGATTGTGAGCTTGCACCATATAAGATGCCCAGGTATGTTCCTATGAGAATATTTTCTTTGGAATATATTAGGAGTAAGATCAACATGGATGACCTGAACCTTGTGTCATGAAAAGTAAATATCAGTCCAAAATCAAGGCAAATATTGGATCATTCATTTGCAACACAAAATCAACTAGTGTTGAGGGAGATGCATTATTAAATAAAATGAATTACCAACCTAGATTTACCTAGTCTTATGATCCTTTTGGTGTTATTTCTGCCTTGAGAGTTGAATTAAAATGACTCCTTCTAATCATACTCCAAGACCAGAAATAGAAAATTTCATGAATCTGGAGTAGTGGGTTGATCACTTCAAGAGGCAAATGAACAAGTGGTATCCACCCCCAATGAACAGACTCTAGTTGCTCAAAGAAAGAAACAAAAAAGGATGAGAGAGGAGACTTCATCTACTAAGGAGATTATGAAAGGATTCAATATACAAAATAAGAACCCAAAGGTTGGCTTGGCAACATCAGCAAAAGAAGATCAACTAGTAATAATTGATCTCAGAGATTCAGATGTTTCTACATCAGCAGAAGCTAGTGTTTATAAAACGCCTCCTACAACTTCACCTACTAGGGAGCCTCTAGAAATCATTCAGTCCATAGGAACCAGTTCCTCAGATGATCATAAAATCTTCTCAATCTTCCTTGAGATTAAACAGAAGAATGAGGATTTTAAGTCTAATGTATACGACCAATTCTGGAAGCAAACATAAACCTCCCAGCAATGTCTTCTTCTTGATTTTGACAGTGAAAAAGGAAGAATGAAAATGGCTTCCTTGCAAGCCCAAATTCCATTTCCTAAGTCTCCATCATATTATAAAAATATTGTGTTTTCATTTTATACCAGTCAAATCCATCCAATTAACTAGATGGGTATGCATAGGCAGACTAATGAGATGTTTTCCACCATGACAACTACATCTATGTCCCTTTCCAAACCTAGGACTGCCCTATCCAATGTTCAATCTCAGCTCAAGATAAAAATTATTTCTTCATTAGACAAAGATAACAGAATAAAGACACTGTAGGAATTTGTAATTAAAGTAGGATATGATCCCAAAGATGTCAAATATGTAGAGTTACTCCTCGAAAAGAAAGATGCAGACATTGTTGCGTTAAAGAAACAATTGACACTACCTTCTACAGAAGATCCTCTGACAAAGGACATAACAGAAAATGAACAACAAAAGGAGGACATGATCAAGCTTATCATTGAGAAAAATATAAAGCTAAAGAAAATGGAAGAGTAGCTTGAAGATTTACTTAAGGAGAAAGAAGCAACACAACTTGCTATGGTTCCATTTACAGCAGTCCCAATAGCAGTTGTAGGTACATAACCTAGTTCATCATCAAAAACCATTGAGTCTACATCAACAACAGCTGATCCAATGCTATTATCACAAGAATTGGCCATACAGAAACAAGAAAATGAGAATTTACTGCAAAATTTCCAAATTTTAGAATTGCAAAAAGTCAAGAATGACACTTTGTATGTGTAGGAGATGTAGAAGTCCCACAGATTGGAACTTAAGATCTAAAAATTGGAGAGTGAGTCCCTAATGGCAGATACTTTGGCCCATGCCGAGGAAAATATTTGGACACACATCAGCCAATCTATGATAGATGTATGACCATCCATACTTTTTGAATAAAAAGAACTCATCACTAGATGCAGAAGAGTAATAGAAGAACAAAAAGCAGCTTTAAAGACTAAGCAAGCAGAAGCCATATATATGATTAACTTCTTAAATTAAAAAAGCATAGAAGAGATGGAAGGAATAAATATTTCTAAAAGAACATCTACCATCTTAGAGATTAAGAAAGTCTTACAAAAGGAAATTTTGATTAACTAGTTATAAACAAAATGTCAAACCTGGATATCATTGTCGAAATATTCCATTCAAATTTTAATATTTTTAATCAAAAAGGACTACTAGGATTAGCAGATATAAATGATACGTTGATCAAATTAGAAGAATATTACAATAAATTGTATACTATTGTAGTGGACAGAGCCAAGTTTACAGGAATCATAGGACAGATAACAGGGAAGGCCTTTTTGGAAGCCTTTGAGTTTGATTTGACCATCAAGCATGAAATTAGACATCTGTTCCTCAGCAAGACAAATTTCGAGAGGTACACGGAAGTGGATGAAACATTTAGGAAAAAGGTCAATTTCGAAAACCCAAGTGAAAAAATATGGGATCAATTGTGTGAAACAATTGAGTAGTTTATGATCCTAGCAGTATGACAGCTCATTAGCTTTTTTAGCCCAGATCATCACCAGATTCCCAAAATATGGAACCACCTCTTCAATAGTTTCTCGGTTCCTACAATATTGTCCTATTTTTGTAATTTTTTCCTATTTTGGTACTCTATTCCAATAGATCATTAGATCTTTTTCAATTATTTGTATAAATAACTCCTTCTTTGAGTTATTATAGGTTGAACCCCTAAACAAGCTATCAAGCAGATTTGTACTAAGCTGGAGCATTTTTTGGAATAATAAAGGATTCTGTATTTATCTCATATGATCTATTTCTCAGTGAGTTCTATTTCATGTTATTCATTCATTATGTTTTCTTCATATAAATGAAGTATTTTAGAGTTATCTGATTCAAAATTTAACTCAGTTTTAGTCTCATTTTGAATCCTTTATGAAGTTGTGACTATAAATAAGAGAATAATTTACAGAACTATTTGTTATTGTAAGTTCCTCTTTAAATATAAATTACATCAAATTTCGGTAATAATTTAATTATATTTTGTTGATTAAGTAAACATTGTTTTCTTAATTTCTTCTTATAGTTGGTTAAGTATTTAGTTTGAATATCAAATGGACTATACTTCTGTATGCTATACTTTTCCACCCCATTGAAATCAAATTAACTATGTGCAGTTAAAGAACAACCTTTTATTTTAATTGGAAATCTATCTAAGTTTAAAGAACTTGTTTATAAATTGTTCACTAGCATCCAACAAGTCAAAACAATAAAACATTATAGATGCTTTAGCATAACTAATTGACCTAGAGTTATCTCAAAGGACAACTTCAGATTAGCACCGTTGTTGGTGAGCGAAGGATTGAAAGATTTATTTTCCCTCGGAGCAACGATTTTTCTCTTTTCCTTTAAGGTGAATAAAGGATTAGATATAGGTCAAAAACTTTCACCTGGTGATTCCACTATTTCAAGCTGGCTCCTTTTAAGCATACTAGATCATGTTCTGATTCTTAGATTGTTAACCCTCTACTAGATCCAAAGAGACTTATTAGGGGAGCCTCTTTAAGGAGAATACATCAAATCTCTTCTTCCTCTTTAGTATTACACCCTGAAGATATATCATATGTAGATCCCTTTTCATTTTTTCCACCTAATTCTCATTGTAATGATTACCTCCTAGGGCTTCTGAACTCCATTCAAAAGGAGTAGAGCTTCCATCAACATTTTTAATTCAATTACTTGATTCATATCAAGTGCCATCCATTCATATAAAATCACCATCATCTGAGGAAGAATTGGGTTTACATTTACCTAAATTCAAGCATAGAGATTTCATCTCTCCAACTCTTTATTTTGTTCCATCAACTTATGCTAATCTCGAAGAGACATTCTATGTTTATTCAAATCCTTTGTTTGAAAATAAGTAAGACTTTCCATCAAGAGTTCATAAGTTAGTTAGTAAAACCCCTTTGAAATCCTCAAGGAGGTATCCTCCTTATTTCTCTCCTCCACATACCAATAACCCTTCTGATTCTCCTTCACCTTCATCTTCATCATGTTCTTCTTCATCATCTACTAAATCACCCCAGACTTCATCTCCCACTATGGCTTTTCAACCCATTGTACAAGCTAGATATGTTGATTTAATTCTTCCTCAAAACTTGGCAAATTTTCCTGATGGATATCTAAAGCATCTACCAAGATTCAATGGTGCAACTGGTCCTTCAGCAAAATATCATGTAGCAACTTTCTTAGATTATGCAGATAACATGACCATAGAACATGAAAATTTTTATGAGATTATTTGTGCAATCCTTAGAAGGAAATGTTAGGATCTGGTTTAGACAACTAGACCTGACTCTATTAGAACATGGAATGAGCTCATAACTATCCTTAAAAATCAATGGGTAGTAAAAAAGGATCATGTCTACTTTCTTACTAAATTTGAAGAATTGAAGAGAAACCCCGGTGAACCAGTGGCTGCATTTATCAATAGATTTAATAAAATCTATCATAAAATGCCTACTGATTGTAAGCCAATAGTAACAGCTGCAAAAGTTATATTTTCCAAAGCATTCGAAGATGACTTTGCACTCATGCTAAGAGAAAGAGTATCTAATACATTAGAAGATATGCAAAAAAATGATATAGAGGTTGAAGGTAATAGGTCTGCTTCTAACAAAATTAAATCTAAAGCAGAGAAAGAAGAAAGGAAATAAAAGTCTAGGATTGATGACTCATCTTCCTCCAAACCTATACTTGAAGAACAAAAAATTGATGAAATCACATCTTTACTTAGAAACCTTTCCAATAGGATTTCTAAAATAGAATCACAACTTATAACTACCCAACAAACTTCTGTTAGGCCTCAAGCTAAAATCCATTTATAAGAGCTCCTCAAATGAAAATCTTTCAGAGACCGGGCTCTGATCAAAACATCCAACCACCTTTGTTGATTGATGATCATTAACATCAATACGTAGGTCCTTTAATTACTAAAGACATCAGTAATCTTGATCGTTTACCAGTACAAATGGAAATAGTACCTGCACCTTCCCCTTATTATTTTGACTAAGAGAAAGGAGATACTCAACTTTCCAAATATCAAGCATTTTTCGAATTTTTTATTGCAGAGCTAAATAAGAGATATGATATAAGACCTAGATCAGGCTTAGGTAGACCTCCAAAATATACAACTATAATTAAACCTGTAGTAAAATCTATTCAAACACAAGCTCCATCACCGCAAAATACAGAGTCATCTAATGAAACCTTTTGATATGATAAAACCATTTTGACAACTTTTAATATTGAGAAAGAATGGGAAAAAGTCAAGATTCCTATCCCTTTACCTGAAATTTCCAAGAACCCTAGCTATAAAAATCAAGTTATTAAATGGATACAATCCTCTAGTGTAGATGCTTAGGGAGATATTATTAGTCTACAAGATGAAAAACCCTCAGTAGTTTTTGACCCTAGTTCTGATATGGTTCACGTGATTGTTCCACCCTTTTATGTAACTTTAAAGGTCCATGATTTTCCCTTATATAACTGCATGTTGGAGTCTGGAGCTTCTCATAACATTATTCCAAATGTAATTATGGACCAGCTCCAGTTAGAAGTTACTCATTCCTATCATGATATCTACACCTTTGATTCAAAGAAAGTACCGTGCCTAGGACTGATCAAAGACCTAGTTGTGACCTTAGCCCAAATACATGTTAAGAGTATAGTCTTAGACGTAGTTGTTGTTGATATTCTTGCTAAGTTTGGCATGCTTCTATCTATATCATGTTGTGTTAAACTTGGATGATCACTTCGGATGGACGTGTATTTTTCTACTATTCCAGTCTATGGAGGTGAACATTCAAGGTTATATAGGGAAGTTAGATTCCCCCATATTGTTTGTAGGTTTCATCAAGCAAAAAATCACCCCATCTATGCAGTAGATCAAGATTTTGGTTTATTTCAGTTATCATTACAAAATTCATCAAACAATCAACTTGCCATCAAAAATACAATATCCAAACCAAAGATTGTAAAATCAGATATATGGAAACTTTATTTTGATGACTCTTTCTCAAATGAAGGAGCAGGAGTAGGATTTTTTTAATCTCACCAAATAAGGAAAATTTTACTCATTCATGTAAACTTGAATTTGAAGTCACCAATAATGTGGTCGAGTATGAGGCTTTTCTTCTTGGTCTTGAACTAGACAAGAGTACAAAGGTTCAAAACTTGAGTTTCTTTTTTGATTCTGAACTAATAGTCAGGAAAGTTAGAAACTTGTGTCAAATAAAGAACCCAAGACTTAGATCTTATAGAAATGAAGTTTGGGATACAATTGAAAATTTCTTTCAAGGATTTAACATAACTGTTATACCTAGGAATGATAATATGCATGTTGATTCACTTATTGTTTCAGCAAGCTCTTTCAAAACCCCGAAGCCAATATTGTTGGAATATCATATTCAAGTCAAGTACAGGCCATCAATTCCCGATAACCTTAAACACTGGCATATTTTTCAGGATGATGAACAGTTAAAATATTTTCTTCAAGTCATTAATGAATTTTCAAATATGAAAATTGAAGAATATCAAAAGCATTTCCAAGAATCAAACCAATAGAACCCAGACACTTTGTTTAGTCCTAAAATTCTTGATCTTGATATGATTCAGTTATCTAATAATTGTATTCCCAAAGGATTACTTCCATTGGAAAAACTATTTGATAATAATGATGTCTCCAAAAACCCCTTATCTAATTCAACTGAAGAAGAAATTGAAGAGTGCAATATTGGGACTTTAGATGAAGTTAGAAATGTTAAAGTATCATCATCTTTGCCTTTGGATGTTAAAAAGAAATACTTGGATCTTCTTCAAACTTACAAATATTTTTTTTCCTGGTCTTATAATGAATTAAAAACTCATGATACATCTTTGATTGAGCACAAAATTCCTTTAAAACCAGAGGAAAAACCCTTCAAACAAAAATTAAGAAGAACCAATCCAATAATTCTTCCAACCATTAAGAAAGAACTTAAAAGGTTGCTTGATGCTCATATCATAGTAACTTTGAGGTATTTTGACTGGGTGCTAACCTAGTTCCTGTCAGGAACAAAAATGGTGAATTTAGGTTATGCGTAGACTTCTGAAATTTGAACAAATCATCTTTAAAGGATAACTACCCATTGCCCAAAATGGCTCATCTACGTTAAAACATTTCAGGCGCAAATAAGATTTCTATGTGTTTTGCTATTCAACAACCCCCCATTTGCTAATAGTAGTAGTCAATATTACATTAATAAATGGGGACCCTTTAAAAAATCCTTTCAAAAATAAGTTTAGCATTTAGACATTTTCCTTATCAAAGTTTGGAATAAAACAAGATATCAATCAAACACCTTTTCAAAAACTATTAAATGTCTCCCTTTCCTGCATATTGCATGATAAAGTGTGATTGAAAGCCTTGGTAATCCACCAAATATAGCGAAAAGCGATCAAAAGAGGACTCTGCGTTTTAATGCTTCGAAACTAGTATGTTTCTTATATAAACTAAATCCTAAGGCATTTCTTATTAAAACTAAGGTCCGCGTCGCATATCGCTATTTTTAGAAAGCACACCTTAATGACTTACCTTAAAATGTGTGAGATGCGAAATTGCGATGATAACATTTCCCTTACCATATCGCATTTCAGACATTTAAAACAACACCGCAAACTTATCGTCCGTTGAGATTGAGAAATGTGATTGAGACCCGAACCCACTCCCGAGATACGTCAGAAACAAGTATTTAGGTTCGCTGCTTAAGAAAAAGCACTTTACACAAGAAAACCTAACAAATGAGCTTTGTCTTGGAAACAATAGTAATCGGCCCACATCTCGCATCTCACAAAAAAAATAAGGAAAGAATACAAACATAGCACGATAATGCGATATGTGATATTGCTTCACAAATTTCAAAATAGACATTTTCACAATTTAAAGGCTCGCCACCCTAGAATATTTCTTCCTGACTTATGATGAAGACATTAATGAGTGTCAAAGCTAAGAGATAACGAACTATTAGTGGGCATTTAGTAAAGGTTAATGACATTTACGTGTGAAAATCCATCCAACATGATATGATATATTCTCACTTGCGTTCAAATAAAACTCTTATTATCACCTTTTCAATTTATTTGCATTATTCCATCTTACGTTCATTCTTATCTCTGTATATCTGATAGCTACTGTTTTTCTCCATTTTTAGGAAAAATCGAGAGAAGGAGTCTTTGGGAGCAATGGAAAAGAAGGGCAAGGCAGTTACATCTGAGAAATCAGAAATGACTCCTTTATTCACATATACTACATGCAGCAGAGAAGGAGGGACCTCTACATGGGAAACCATGTATGATTTATTAGAAGAAGAGGAACCAAGACCTCTTGAAACGAAGGTCACAACTAACAGTCGTGTTTCCTCAGATGCCACCATTTTTGAGACTGCATGCTCACTTCTGCATCACATAGCTGCGCACCCAAAGATAATCCCTTACACATATATGGTCAAGTAGATTATTGATCAGGCTGATATCTCAGACATTGAATATAAGAATAGGAGCCAAGAGGTTATGGGATCTTTTTCACCAGACATCCTACGACTTATGTATCACCTACCAGAGCCACAAGCCATCTACAACAAACAGATCCTTGAGAAGTTTTCGAAAGAGAACGAGAACCCAGTAGATGTCACCTAGACCTGGTTGAATAATGAGGGCAAGATCAAAAATGAAAAAGCGAGTATGTACTCTACTGCATCTATTTCTCCTCCCCATAGTTTTGCAGTAACCATGTTATGTACGATGTTTGGCAAGCCCGATAGCACTAAATTTTCCCCAAAATGGTTGCCATTAATAGATGCAGTCATAAACACAACCATAATTAATTAGACGCAAATTTTGTCTAATAATTTATAGAACGAAATAATCAATTATAGCACGAAAAGGAGTATCTCAATGAGGGTTTACCCTCCATTTTTTATGACTTCCTATATCATGGATACAATTTGTTTTCATTCAAAATTTCCTATCATGGGATAGAAGTACATTGTGAAAGATCCACTTCCCATTAATATATATATCATAAGGACATGTGGGAGTCCAGTTTCACCCGCATTTTTACAAAATTTGTCATGGAGTCTCGCTGCCTATCCACAAACAGGTTTACAACCGAGATGCCTCTAGGTTTTCTAAGGTAACTGAGGTAGATATCCTCCCAGTGGCCAGATGGTTTGGGGAGGAGACATTCACATATATCAGGGTTATTGGGAGCATCACCTCACCTCATGTCCTCCCATACTATGTTCCATACAAATTGATGGCTAGAGAGATAGCCTATCAAATAGCTAGTGAGGGTGGGCTGAGCAAAGGATTAAAGGAAGTGAAAAAGGCCATATGGCCTACATTTCCATTATAGTGTGGAGCATTTGCACTGCACGATTTGGGGCATGCATTCAAAGAAGTAGAGATCATGCAATATCTAAAATTACCTAAATTCCCAGGAAGGCAGTATGACCCAAATGGCACTGCCAAATAATTCACTACCATGTTGAAAATGAAGGTATTCAGTCATGAGGAAGACACATTTGATGACATCTTCCTACATAAAGAGACACTAACAGAGGTGAAGCACATGTCATCACTACTTTTTGACCCAGAAGAGTTTGAAGACTTTCATGAATATAGAGAAAGGGTATTGTTAAAGGTCCCATTGGACTAATTACTAATTGAACCAATAAGGGAGCCAAAACCCAACGTAGGCCTAGAAGGAAGCTCTAGATAAAATTCTAAAGATGATTCCCAGGAAAAGTCCCAAGAGAAGTCTACCAGGGAGTTAGAGAAATCAGAGCAACAGTCACAGAATGGGGGAAGCAAAAGTAAGGAGTCAGAAAAGGATACAACCCAATCTACAGAAAAGACAGTTGAGCCAACCTCAACTAAAAAACAGGCTAAAATTCATTCCACCTCCACTGAGTCAACAAAACCCCCGATGATTGATTTAGAGAAAGAATGGGAGCATTATAATAAAAAGCTCCATACAGAGAAACAAGCACCTGAGCCACAGTCTCTCCAACACAAAACAACTCAGGAAATTACATTAGAGAAAATTGTAAGTAATCAAGAGGTAGAGCACATTCCTACCACTCCTACCTCTGAAATTGTTTTGAGAATTGAGGAGATTCGTCCTTTAGATGTGTTTTATATCATAACCCACAAATTTGTTGTCAAAAGGAAAAGAAAGAAGAGGAATTTGGATGCTACAGTTTCTACTACTCCGATAATGAACCGATGGATATTGTTTGGAAATACTCACCCGTCGACCCACCTTACAACCTTACTAGATTGTCTCAGTTTACAGGAGTCTATGCTACAATGATTATTGACAAAGCGATAAAGGTACAAATGTTTCTCAGAGAAAACGAAAATAAAATTATACTATTGGAACAATAGTTAGAGAAAGAAAAATCTAACCAACAAGCGAAATTGCAAATAGCCAATCTCCAACAAGAATTCAAGTAGATGAAAATAAAACATCAAGCCAGTTTAGCAGAAAAGGAAGCAGAGATACAAGAATTAATAGATAAGTATAAGGACAATCCAAATATTGATCAGTTTATAATTGAAGCGCTCAACCTTAACTCCTAGCTAATGCACCAAAAGGAAATTATATACCAGAAGGTGTCACAGTTGAGTCCTTATTGCGAGACTAGTGACAAGTTAACAAGTAAAGTCATTCACATGACACTCGAATATGATGAAGTCTTGAAAAATGTTTCCAAATTCATCACCTGGAAGAATTCAGAGGATGGGAGGAAGGCAGATTTTCCCATACTAGAGGAGTCACATAAAGAATTTTTTTTTTTAGACTAGGATTATCGGCTTAGATAAGAAGAAAGGGAAACAACGGTCACAGAAACAGCAACGAACACTATTATTTAAAACATCAATGAAAATTTACACAGCACGAACTTAGTGGCAGATTCTATACCAGGTTTTCTTCTGAATGTCAAACAGCTTGAACAACAATGGAAGCAGGAAATATGAGAAAAAGAGGAACGAATTAGGCAAATGACCAGGCTAAACTGGAAAGAATAGTGGCAATATTTAGTTAAACCTTATAGCCAGTGGATGACCTTATGATGCCTAACCTCTTCCACACAGAAAATGGTGCCAACACTAGCCGATGTCACGTTCACTAGGCAGTTCAAATCTGCAATTAGTCGACAGACACAATTCAAACTCACGACAGAAATTTGCGATCTCAAAGATGAAATGCAAAGGAGTTAGTCAACATGTTTTAATTTCTATTTTTCTTTTGTTTTTCACAATTTGGGGAAGGTCGTTTAAACCTCCTCAACTATTTTTGTGATAATCTATTATTAGGATTTATAGTTTAGTATTTAAACCCCTCTCATGAATTTAGAGAGGGGTCCGGAAATTTAATTAGAAACAATCTTCAAAACATGGACTTCTGTTCCTTTGAGAAATTTCTAGTGAAATGAATGGAATATGATTTGTTTTTATCTTATCTGGCATCTTCTACTGAAATTGCACTTTTGTACTCTTAGATAGTGTTGGATTGATTGGAACTAGGTCAATAATGCTGAAACACATGAGCAGAAATTATTACAAATGGTACTCTTATCTTGTGATTTCGTTTTTTTATGTATTAAGCAATAATTTTTCTTCAAATTGTTTAGGTATGAAAATTTAAAGCTTGGTTAGCATTATTGCACTTTTGTGTGTTGATGGCCTAAATTTTATGCTGAAAATATGACTAATTTCTTATGTGATATATCTTTCACAATCGTTTTGGCTAACTATTTATCAAAAATGATTATCGTTAAAACGTTTTCACTTCCTATTACAGTTGAATGATATTTATTACCAATCTATTTAGGGCATTATTATAGATAGCATGTTTCAATCTTATTCCCAAGTATAGTCATAGCTAGATAGTGTTGAAATTAGGATATATGCATGTGATTATTAGTTTAGATTAGATTACTTTTAGCTTAAACATTCCTCCGAACTATCATATATCACCCCATCAGCACTATCATAATTTACTTTGGGAAACTAGTCCCATTATCCCTAGTTAGAGCCATTACACCAAACAAAAAAGGAGCTTCCAACCAAGATCTGGACTGGGTGGTTTTCCCCCAATCTTGTAAACAATGATTTTTGAGGCTTCAACACTATGCTAGATGTCTTTCTTGTTACAACCAAATTATGGTAAGTCGAGCTAACCAAGACAAAACTACTTTTACTACTCCCTTGGGTACATTCATGTATGCCAGAATTCCATTTGGACTTACAAACGTTGGAGCCACTTTCTAGAGAGCCATGGATCTAGAATTTGTTGGTTAGACATCTAAGTTTAGTGTCATTTATTTAGATGATTTAACTATTTTCCATGATTCTGATGAAAATCATTTAAAACACTTGAGCACGGTTTTTGACAGGTGCAGAAAATATGACATATCCATAAATCCAAAGAAGTCTTTATTTGTTATAAAAGAAGGGACATTAATGGGGCATATTATCTCTAAGGAAGGAGTTGTTATTGATCAAAAGAGAGTCTTAGATATTCAAACGCTCTCTTTTCCTACAATCAAGAAAGAGATACAACCCTTCCTTGGGAAACTTAATTTTATCATAAGGTTTATCCCTAATTATGCAGAGAGAGTAAAAGATATAACTGATACGTTAAAGAAGAACAATGAACTGAAATGGATAGTTTCTACCAGATATGCTTTTGATCAGATCAAAAAGGCTATATCTAAAGCCCCTACATTAGCCAGTCCTGATTACTCTTCCCCTTTTAGAATATTTTCCTTTGCATCAGAGACAACCTGAGTAGCTCTACTTGTATAGAAGAATATAAATGGTGATGACCAACCCATAGCCTTCTTTAGTAAAGTCATGAGGGATGCTGAAATTAAATATGAAATTGTTGAAAAGCAAACATATGCTTTAATTCAATCCCTCAAAGCCTTTAGAACCTATGCTTTCCATTCACACATTAGAACCTATGTCCCTAATCATGTTGTCAAACTGTTTTGACCCAGCCTGATACTAATGGAAGAAGAGGGAGATGGATTGCCAAAATTCTTGAATTTGATCTTGAGATCAAGGCCACAAAGCTAGTGAAAGTTCAAGGTTTGGACAAATTGTTGGTTGAATCCAATTGCAAATTATTGGGAATAAATCTTGTTTCTGAACTTTCATCTGAGAAGAATCCAGCAGAACCT
This sequence comes from Pinus taeda, assembly GCA_000404065.3. Classification (NCBI taxonomy): domain Eukaryota; kingdom Viridiplantae; phylum Streptophyta; class Pinopsida; order Pinales; family Pinaceae; genus Pinus; species Pinus taeda. The sequence continues at coordinate 12,979 of APFE030927860.1, read as the reverse complement.
TCTCAAAATTTAGAGAATAATCAACAAGAACCTTCCTTAAATGTAGGAGGGGAGAATCCACAAGAACCTTCTCAAAATTTAAAAGAGAATCCAAAAGAACCTTCTTCTTCAGATCAAGCCATTCTCATTCCTATAAATCAAAAATATTTACTCTCTAATTAGCATTCTGATATTGTACAGTTTCTTAGATATTTTCAGTGTCCAGCCGAGCTTGACATAAAGTAATCTAAAAACCTAAAACTCAAAGAAATTAAATATTGTATTATCAATGCTAATCTATACTGGAAGGATCCTATCAATACCCCTCTTCTCTTTCTGACTGAAAATGAAACAGAGGGAATTATAGATCAGTTACATGCAGGGTTTTGTGGTGGACACTATGCCTGGAGAGAAACATCTTAAAAAAAAATTAAATCAAGTTTCTACAGGCCCACACTCTTTAAATAAGTTGGAGAAAGAGTTAGAAGTTTCATCTAATGTCAGATATTTGTAGGGAAACAAAAGTTGTCAACACTCTTTCTTGTCCCAGTATTGGTTCAGGCATGTTTTCTACAATGGGGGTTGGACTTCATAGAGGAGATTCATCCACGTTCAAGTAATCAACATAGATGAATTATAACCGCTACAGACTATTTTACCAAATGGGTAGAGACCATACCTGTTAAAAATGCAAATAATACTATTGTAATTAAATTTCTTAAGGAAAATATTTTATCAAGATTTGGATGTCCCCAACAGATTGTTAGAGACAATGAAGCATCTTTTAGTAGTGTTTAAATGATTGAGTTCTGACAAAAGTATTCAATTTTGTTACATCCTTCTACACCATACTATCCAAAGGGTAATGGACTAGCAGAGTCCTCCAACAAAAACTTAGTTAAGGTCATTAAGAAGACTCTTGAAGACTATAAAAATAGTTGGGACAGTCACCTAATCCTTGTAATTTTGGCAAACAAATTTTCTTCCAAGGGGTCTACAGGTAAGTATCCTTTTCAATTACTCTATGGTAAGGAATTAGTTTTTCCCACTCATTTAGCTTTACTAGTTATTAGATTCCTTCAGGAATCTTATGAAGAAGAAGACAATTTATTAAGAAGGATTAATCAAATCATTGAGTTAAATGAGAACACGGATGACATTTAGTACAAGCTAAGGAAATATCAAAACAATATGAAGGAGTTGTTTGATATAAAGGCCAGAGAGAAATTTCAACAAAGTAGACTTGGTGCTTAGATGGGATACGAGGGAAGATAAAGGCAGGCATGAAAAATTTGATAACCTCTGTTTTGGTCCATTTAGCATCACAGAAGTCCAAGGAATTAATACAATCATCCTACAAAATTTGGAAGGATAGTATTCCTCATTGCGAGTCAATGGGAAATGATTGAAACATTATATCAAGTATTAGATTTTCATCAATTCATTCATCGTTTGTGAATATCTGAAGAGTTCATATTATTTTAAAAAATTTCAAGTGTGTAATTGTTTCAGAAAATACTCCATAGGCCAACGAGAAGGCACTTGGATTTGCTTGTTCTCTACATCCCTCAGGGGGAAGCAGTCCCCAGTTGGAGCTAATGTTGTAACATTATTTGGTTTTGATAAGTTAGTATATTTGTCAAATATAAATTCAAAATGTGAAGTTAGGATATGGATAAAAAAGGAATGAAAAAGAAAGAAAATAAAAAATGTTAGGACAATTGTACATCTTATAGATATCCATATCAAATAAAATGTTAAGAGTTAGTTTCCCTAAAGAATGGAGGAAAAGGAGAATAAAAAATGTTAGGGAAGCAAAGGAAAATAAAGGCTTTAGTTTAAAAATAAAAATAAAAATTTGAAGGCTACTTATTTAAATGCGCCACATCAGAAATGTTAAATTTTATTAGTAAATCATTAATTTCCCCTAAAAAGGTATTAATCCTCGTTATAATATTTTCACATTAGACTTTATTTTATATATCGCATATGTTTTTTTAAGCCAAAGTCATTACATGACCAAAATATCTTATCGACTTTCAATAAACAGTGTGCAACATTCAACAGTCGATCTACTCCCCTCCCAGATCAATGACGGGGAGAGACTTCGCACCTACCTCAACCATTTTTCGTTCGGTGCGTGGTGGGGGGGGGGGGGGGGGCAAGGCGGTCCGCAAAGTGGTTATAATGGTGGACACACCAACCCTACGTGTCACCATCTTATAGCTCCATACCCTTCCCCCACTCAAAACCATAAAGCATTCGCTATCCCCTACAAAATCCACCCATGGTTTCTCTCGCCAATGGCTCTCCATCCCAGTCCTTGACCATTATCCCTTGACCAATCCAAATCCACAACTTCACATGCCTATTCCCAATTCATCCTATTTCTTTCCACCTCACATTCTCATTGCCCCATTTTCATACCCGTTTCTATTCATATGTTGCAACTCTGCTCCTATACATTAAGCCACCGAAGTCATAAAATAAATTGTTAGCCCATCCCCGCATACTATAAATAAACCTAAACTTGTCTCTTTGTCACTTTCCTCTGAATTTTTACTATTATTTGCAGGTGAAATAGTTTTCTGTAGAACCTCTCGCCATTTGATCAATCCATTTAGCTAATTTCCTCATTCTTCTTTCTATCAGTATGGCCCAAAAACGGAAATCTAAAAAGCACAGTACAAAAGAAATCATTACTACCACCACCCTACTCCATCTTGACCATGTCCCTCTCATTGAATCTCTTTTCAATATTGAAGATGCCAAGTGTGAGTTTGACTTTCATGAACTACACCTATGACTCAAACAAATCTACCTCAACCATTAAGACCCAATATGATTCTAGGAATCACTATTACCATTCTTTAGCTTTCCAAAAACTCATGATTTCCCTGACTTGATTATGTGGTGCCATGCAAAATATGACTCTATAAAAAGAGCAGTGGTGCCCTAGATTAGAGACATTTTGATCACCATATCTACTGAAAACATAAACCAGATGTTCCTAATTCCTCAATTACACTCTCTAAGCTATTTTTCACCAGCAACACTTATGGATTTGTACCATAAGCTAACCTTTCCATAGAGAGCCCAAATATTTGAAATGTTTTTACCTGAGTATGTAGAACTACCAAAAAGGAATCCATCCTACCCATTTTCCATGTTTCCTAAAGCCTCAAAGCATTATATTTCTCTTCTTTCATACTTGTTAAGATATCAAGATGACCAGTCTATTGATGAAAAAATCCTTGGATTCCTTTCCATCTTCAACAAAGATCAGCAACTAGCATTCATGTATAATTAAAGCCAATTCTTGGCTGATAATATACATGAACAATTCATGAATAGTACTATACAAGGAGTGTTCAACTACAGCTTTGTAATTGCTCACATGTTTCTTTTTCAGCTGGGATACATTTTTCCTATCAAGCTCATCAAGCAGAATGAAGAGGGAGTGAATCAATCAGTGATTCTTTGGACTAAAATAGTCAGGACAACTTCTACAAGCTCTTCATTCTCAGATTTTATAGATACATTCATACATCTAGTGGCACAACTTCTCGACAATCATACAGAGCCAAGGATTGGAGATGAAATAAAGTGGATTTTACACTTAAGTGAGAAAACTAAATCTGGTGACTGGTATTTATACCAGAACTATATAGAGTTAAGGGTATATGGTTATGATCTTGCACCATATAAGCTGCCCAATTATGTTCCTATGAGAATCTTTTCTCTAGAATATCTGATGAAGATGATCAACATGGATAACCTACACTTTGTGTCAGGCAAAAGAAATCACAGTTAAAAATCAAGGCAAAGATTGGAGCATTCATTTGCAACACCAGATCAACTGGTGTTGAGGCAAGTGCATTGTTAAGAAAATGAATTTCCAACCTAGCTTTACTTGGTCTTATGACCCTTTTGGTATTATTTATGCCTTGAGAGTTGAATTAAAAATGAATCCTTATAATCATAGTCAAATTCTAGAAATAGAATAGTTCATGAATCAGGAGCAATGGTTTGATGGGACACTTCAAGAGGCAAATAAACATGTGGTATCCACCCTAATGAACAGACTCCAATTTCTCAGAGAAAGCAACTGAAAAGGGTGGGTGAGGAGACTTGATTTACAGAGGAGACTATGAACAGATTCATTCTACAATAAAAGAAGCCAAAAGTTGGCTTGGAAACATCAATAGAAGAAGCTCAACCAATAATAATTGATCTCAAATATTCTTAAGTTTCTAGGTTAGGAGGAGTTAGTGTTTCAGCAACTCCTCCTACAACTTCACCTGCTAGGGAGCCTCTAGAAATCATTCAATCCATAGGAACCAGTTCCTCAAATGATCAGAACATCTTCTCAAGGTTCGTTAAGATTAAACAAAAGAATGAGGCTTTGAAGTCTAATGTATAAAACCAATTCTCGAAACAAACATCAACTTCCGAGCATAGGCTTCTTTTTGCTTTTGATAGCGAGAAAGGAAAAATGTAAATGGCTTTCTTGCAAGCCCAAATTTCATTTCCTAAGTCTCCTTTAGATTATAAAAAGACTGTGGTTTCATTTGATACCAGTCAAATCCATCCAGTTGACCAGATGGATATGCACAAATAGACTGGCGAGATGTTGTTTTCAACCATGACAACTGCAACTATGTCCCTTTCAAAACATAGGACTACCCTATCCAATGTTCAATCTCAGCGCAGGATAGAAAATATTTCCTCATTATCCAAATATAACAGAATAAAGTCACTGGAGGACTTTCTAGTTTAAGTAGGATATGATCCCAAAGATGTCAAAGCTGCAAAGTTACTCCTAACAGAATAAATATGCAGAAATTGTTGTGTTAAAGAAACAGTTGAAGCTTCCTTCCATAGAAGATCCTCTAACAAAGGACATAGCATAAAATGAACAACAAAAGGAGGACATGCTCAAGCTTATCATTGAGCGAAATATATAGCTAAATAAAATGGAAGAGAAACTTTAAGAGTTACTAAAGGAGAAAGAATCAGCACAACATGCTATGGTTCCAGTCACAACAGTCCCAATAGCAGTTGTAGGTACAGAACCTAGTTCATCATCAACAACCATTCAGACTACAACAACAACTAATCCAACAATATTATCACAAGAATTGGACATACAGAAATAGGAAAATGAGAATTTACTGCAAAAGTTCCAAATTTTAGAATTACAGAAACTCAAGAATGATACTTTGTATGTGCACGAGATGCATAAGTTCCACAAATTGGAACTTAGGATCAAGAAGTTGGAAAGTGAGTCCCTAATGGAAGATACTCTGGCTCATGCTAAGGAAAATATTTGGACTCACATAAGCCAATCTATGACAGATGTATGGCCATCCATACAAATTATTTTTGAACAACAAGAACTCATCACCAAATGTAGGGTAGTAATAGGAGAATAGAAAGCAGCTTTGAAGACTAAGCAAGCAGAAACCACATATATGATTGACGTGTTAAATTCAAAAAGCAGAGAAGAGATTGAAGGAATAAATATTTGTAACAAAATTGTTGCCATCTTAGAGATTAAGAAGGTCTTACAAAAAAAAAATGATTAACCAGTTAGAAACAAAATGCCAAACCCTGGATATTTCTTTCCAAAGGTTTCATTCAAAGTTGAATATTTTAAATAAAAAAGGACTATTAAGATTAGTAAATATAAATGATAATTTTTCCAAATTAGAATATTGTTACAAGAAATTGTACACTATTGCATTGGATAGAGCCAAGTTTGTAGGAATCAAAGGATAGATAACAAGGAAGGCCTTTCTGGAAGCCTTTGAGTTTGATTTGACCATCAAGCATGAAATTAGACATTTGTTCCTTGGCAAACCAAATTTCGAGAGGTATATAGAAGTGGATGAAACATTTAGAAAAATGGTCAATTTGGAAATACCAGGTGAACAAATATAGGATCAATTGTGTCAAAACAATCGAGTAGTTTATGATCCTAGCAGTATTACAACTCATCAGCTTTTTCAGCCCATATCATCAACATATTCCCAAAAGATAGAGCCACCTCTTTAGCAGTTTATCGGTTCCTACAATATTGTCCTATTTCGTAATTTTGTCTTATTTTGGTACTTTGTTCCAATAGATCGTAGATATTTTTCAAATTTTTGTATAAATAACTCCTTCTTTGAGTTAAGTTGGGTTGAACCCTTGAACAAGCTATCAAGCATATTTGTACTAAGCTCAAGCATTTTTTGGAATAATAAAGGATTTTGGATTTATCTCATATGGTTTTTTTCTCAGTGAGTTCTATTTCATGTCATTCATTCATTATGTTTTATTCATATAAATTAAGTCTTTTACAGTTATCTGATTCAAAATTTAACTGAGTTTCAGTCTCATTTTGAATCCTCTGTGAAGTTGTGATTATAAATAAGATAATAATTTACAAAATTGTTTGCTATTGTAAGTTCCTCTTTAAATATAAATTACATTAGATTTCTGTAACAGTTTAATTATATTTTGTTGATTAAGTAAACATTGTTTTCTTAATTTCTTATTATAGTTTTTTAAGTATTCAGTTTGAATATTAAATGAATTATACTTCTTTATGCTCTACTTTTCCACCCCATCAAAATCAAATTAAATATGTGCATTTAAAGAACAACCATTTATTTTACTTGGAAATCTATCTTAGTTTAAATCACATGTTTGTAAATTGTTCACTGGTCATCCAACAACTCAAAAAATTAAAAAATTATAGATGTTTTGGCATAACTAATTGACCTATAGTTATCTAAAAGGACAACATGATCTATGATAATTTGTAGTGATTATGTTGGTGGTATTATGGTTGAGATTCCATGGTTTATAAGTTGGTTATTTTCTATTTATATGATGTGTTTCATCTATGGATCTTCTCATAAAAATTTTAGTTCTTGATCGGTTGATGAATGTATGGACTAATAAGTGTTGTTGCATCTATGTGGAGAATGAATAAAGCCTTCTTGGTGATTTTCAGATGAATCTCAAACTATTATGATTAGATATACATTCATGACCTATAGCTTACATGATTTCTAGGTGTATGAAAAAATGTATAGTATGTTATAGGTATTCTAATGTTGTATTCATGTGACCTGACCTAGGTTCAGCATTAATTAGCCAAGAAAATCCCTACACGACTTGCCCTTTCGGTATCAATCCTCAGAGCACAGACTAAAGTCTCACCCGAAGCAATATGGGGGGATGCAGGACCCAAGTTTCCACACCCTGAGATAGTTGTGATGTCGTTTTATACCCTAACCCTTCCTTTGCCCAGACTAATAAGACCTTTAGGGCTTATCAATATACCTCTCTTATTCGGCTTTGAGACCTTCACAAAGTTTTACGATCATCCTTCACGTACCCGAAATAGGAAATTCAGACACTTACACGCCTCTCTAACTACCCCTACTTTTGTGTCTACCTAGAGCAGCTTAAGTATTGGATAACTTCAACATGCATTATGATTATCTTCACGTAAACATATATTCTTACTTGTGTTCATATGACAAAGTGAAACACATAGATTCGCGCATCAATATAGCATTAAATCATAAGCCTAGTATTCAACATAACATAACCATATACATTCATAACAAAAGCAAAAGAGCTCATACATAGGTATCTCTAGAATAATTCTCTTTATTGATGGTTCAGATCTTCAGTACATACTCTAACTTCCCTGTGCACACAACTGTAGGGGTTCGCGCACTCAGTTGTGGACATCTATCCTATGCCTCTACGCACACAGCTCTAGAGCATCTTTCCTATGCTAAGACTCTTCGCTATTAGCTATCACAGACCCATTAAATAAATCTATTGCCCAAAAACTTACTGAGAACTGGTTAGACTCTTCCAAGACTCTACCTTTTTATACATTCCCATGGTCCACGGACCAAGCGTGGATCTCATAAAGGCAACACAAGTTACCTAAACTAAGGGTAGAAATCCTTTTGAATCTTTACATCTTCAAGCTCCACAACCACAAAATGCAGAGACTTTACATTATTTATACAAAAATTGGGCCTTTAGCCCCAAAAATTGGGTTTTTAACCCCAAAATTGACCCTAGGGGACATGTTCCCTATAGGCCCTCAACAAAAATCTGGTGACTCACCCCAAGTCACTTAGTGAGTGTGGAGATCTTGGCGAGAAGACCTCCCAGCTCTACTTGGACTACTGCAACCTTAGAGGTACATTGCGTCCCCACCTGCTTCACTTGCTCTACCAGCTGCTCCATTGCTAGTCTTGCATTATCCGCCTATATTTTCTGCTACGTTTCCTAGAGACTAGCTAGCTTGCCTTGAATGGTGGTCGTGACCACATATGCTTTTTCTAGCCAAGGCCCCAGCCTGGCCTTCAATACTACCTCTTTGTGATGTGCTATGTTCACCTGTTCCTTGAGTTCCTTTGCTTCCTACAGCTTCGCCAATCTCTGCATGATGGCGATGATGCATGTCATCGCTTTAACCTCATCGTACCTCTGCTGCAGTTCTCGTGCCTCAGTTTCTAGTCTCTGTAGATTGGGATCTTCTTGCAGACTGGTAACTACTTCGAGTGCTTTTTCGAAGAGCGCAGTGCAATCCTTCACTGCAATATCAATAGATTCAACGACATCTTTGACAACAGTCTCACACTTCTCTCTAACTTTTGGTGGAGTCGAAGGCTGGGCCCTCAACTCAAGTTCTGTGATCTTAAGGTTCAATTCAAAATGAACCTTAGCCAGCTCTATTCGTGTGTCACACACACTTACAATGAGCTTCTAGATTCTTGTGTCAACTCATGCATCTTTTGGGATGTTTAGCTCTGGAACAGTCTGGCATGCCTCAGCCACCATAGCTATTGTGTGCTCATTCTTCTCTGTGATTTTCTTAGGAAGATCAATCGTGGACATCTTTTCTACAAACATCTAGGCATTGTTCACCTTCTGCTCGCTGATAACATTCAAGGCACATTGTTCTCAAGCCCGAAGTTCTGCGACCACACCATCTTGCAGGGTGTGAAGGGCTTCACTTGGAAGCGCAACCAAGTCTAACAAGACTTTCTTCGGAGTGATGACAGTGGCCTTGTCAACCTTTGTTTCTACGATCAATGATCCATCTGGCAGATTGATAGCCCAGGGATCCATGGAGTGGACCATCTCTACTACATATAAGGTTCCATGCACCAAACTACTTTACATCGCACTGCCCCTTCCTACATTGGTCTGCACCTGAGTGGCTTAGATCTGCCGCTCATGCAGACCCGTTTGAATGGTGACCAAGGATTTTTTATGCTACTGCTCAAACTACTGCATCAGTTCCGCAGTCCCATCCCTCACTATATCTCCAATGTCATTCAAATCACCCTCTGTCAAGGTGATTGGGTCAAGGAATGATTTTCTAGCCTTGGAATTCTTCCGTGGCTCTACTTTCTCTTGCTCCCTTGTGTGCTTATCCTGGAATGGAGTAGTCTCTGGGTCTATTCCTCCCTATTTTGAGCGCTACTTCTCCTCCTCTGTCTGCAGAGAAGGTGACTTCTAAATCCTATCAGAGTCACACTATTCCTATTCTTCCTCCCCTTCTTCCTACTTTTTGGTAGCATGCTCTGCGTTGGCTTTGTACTCAGCTTCCTTCCTCCTTTCAACCAACTACTCCATCTTTAACCTAGCCTCTTCCTCCTTTTGCTTCACAGTAGACTTACTAGACCCAGCTAATAAGTCTATGGCTGTGTGCCACTCTACTGACCAACTCTCCAGGACCATGGTGATTGCATCATCTTTCAATAGGTATGGAATATCATACCATTTTTTTCCGGGGTCCTTCCACGCTCTAATGGAAATGCAATGGAAGTTTGCCTTGAACTCTAATATTTGGACAATTGATCAAAGATAGTGAGTGAGAGTCGCGTCTTGTGGTTGATTGTAGTGCGGATGCTTGATTCCATGAGGATCCAAAATATCCTACCATCATTAACAATTTGGGGGTCCTTTGTGGCAATCTTATGGGTGTGTCGTAAATCCCACGCAACTAGTACAATTTACAGCAGCAGCAATGAGTAATGGAAGGTCTTGCTTTAGTCTTGTGCTTCTCTCCAGTTCATGAGGAACTTGCTGTAGAGGTAGCATGCCTAGTTAAATTGTATGCCCTCTGTGCTCTAGGCCACTAAAGACACAACCAGTTTCGGCACTTCATCTGTGCGACACTTCCTCATTATTTTCCCTGCCAAGGTCTGGGTGGATATTTTAACCACGGGGTCAGTTATGCTGGAGATGGAGTAGTCGTGCGGCTTCATGGCAAGCTTGAACATGTCCTTCATTCATTCTGTGCGCTCGCGCTCACTCGTCTTTCCACCAAATTCCATGGCCAGATTCAAGCCTAAATGCGGGAGCAAAGTGATCTTGTGGATCAACATGTGAGTGATCAGTATTGGTTCTCCTAACCAAAGGTAGCCATCGTACACCAAGAATAACAATTCTTTGATCACTATCAAAGTTATGGGCATGAAGCTGTAATGCAGCACCCATAGAAGCTTCAACAGTTCTACCTTGTCCACCCTTTTTATCCATTTTCTCAGCTCGAGCATGGTCATGTTGGAAATAATACTGAGAGGGCGGGTGAATCATTATTATCAAGGTAATTATTCCTTTTTTAAAAACAACTGATATACGCTGCTTCTGTTTAATTAGCCTACGTATATACGGATTTACAAAACAAGCTTTTACTTTACTTAATCTTTCTGATGATGATTGTTAATCTGTGATGCAGAATCAGATAACAGTAACCAGAGACAGTAAAACAGAGCATAAAGACAGTCACACACAAAACACAAGATATAAGGTGGAAACCCAATGTGGGTGAAAACCACCTGCTGCAATTCATCTCTATCTTCTTTTCAATTAGAAACTTCTTTTACAATATACTGGTGCAGTCCTTTTACTAGTATGCAGGCTGCAACCTGCAGAGAGCTACAACCCTCTTCTCGTTTTCCAGGCTCTCCTGGAAGGGAGCTACAACCCCCTTAGCTCTTGCACTAGCTAAGATACTAGTACGTAGGTGCTGGCCTACAGAAGGCTGCAACCTTCTCTTTCTTCCAGGGACCACGTTTCATCAATTTTCAGACTAGATCCATGAACATCAAACAATCATCAAGAATTAACCAATCTCCTTTTCACAAATTAGATCTGAATCAAGTAGATATTATTCTTACAGCTGTACCCAAAACACAGTACCAGAAACCACACAACAGAACCCATAACACAACAGCAATAAGCAGAAATAGCTAGATCACAACTTAAAGCATATACGCTATTTCAACAGTCTGTAACTTGCGTGCATACGCATCTGTGTATGGAACAACCTACGTATACGCGCCTTCACTTCACCTAAACTGCGTGTATACACGCCTTTGCTTTACTGAACCTACGTACATATCTATAAAGGACAACACACTCTTCCAGATATTCAATCACTAATTAACCCAGATTTTCAGACTTATAGATCAAACAAGCGCCACATCTAGCAGATCAAAATCATACAAAGATACTGTCATTTAGGCTTAAAGATTATGACCCATGAATAGACCTTATCCTTCCTTTTTTCACTAAGGTTCTTCCTTTCTTCAGATCCAGATCTGCATCACCACCCAATATACCAGCTCTAGCGCTTTATCAGATCTTCAATAATAATTCATATGGATATTTGTCACAAGATCTCCTTCCTCTTTTATATCCTTAGGCCTTCCCCGATACCATGGTCCAAAACCATAACATTTCAATACCATGAACCCAAAACTAGGGATCAACACATCTGTCGACACGCCTTGGTCCAAAACATAGGTTCAAATTCCAAGGATTAACTACCATGGACCAAAAATCTGATCCCCAACATATACGCGCTTTTGTAATGAATAACCCGCGTGTATACACGCATTTTTCTAGATGAACCTACGTATATGTCTTTTTCTTCTTTCTTAGTGCCTAAACTGAGATCTGTTACCAAAGAGAGTTGCCATCAAGGACAATACCTGTGCCATAGCTCCAAACCTGTGCCATAATGCCAACAATCTCCCCCTTTGGACTTGATGGCAACACCAAGATCCTCAAGATCATTCCCCCCCTTTGTCATCAAGGGCAAAGGCTTGTGCTCCCCCTGAGTACATGCTGAAATCTCTGTCCTACTGTGCTGACCATGCTCCTCCTGACTGTAGGCAAGATCTGCAAGATGTTCTTTAAGAAGAACCAAGACTTATGCAACAATACAAGACCTTCCTATCACCAAAAGACTTAATACATACATCCATCACCCAACCAAGTGGGTATCATCCATCCAACCAAGTGGGAATACATTAGAAATTTACATATGATGACCAAATACATTACATCGTCATCCCAGGCATAGTGGGGAAACCAGTATAGGCCGTTACATGACCTGGACACCATATAAGAAAAAGATACATGACATAGAGACAAACATGACTTATGAAAGTCATCAACAATAGCAGCAGCAACTGGAAATCATCATTCAGATCAGTAACCAAGATTTCCTTCTGTTCTTCCTCTGACTTTGTTCCACCTGAAATCAACAACAGCTATGAACCAGAACCAAAAGCTTCTAAGATAATGCCAACAATGCATTATTAGAAGGTTATCTGCTCCCCCTGAACCTATGCCGGATGGTCTCTGTCAGACCCACATCTTTATGAACTAGCTCAAGAGGCTTGCTGGCTGATCCTTCCTTTTCAGGGAAGTTATTTCTGGTTTGCTTCCCGAACTGACATGATTTGCATATGGTGTTGTCTGGAATTTTGATGTCTGGAAGATCACGAACTGCCTGATACTTGCATGCTTTCCTTATTTGTGAAAATCTTAGATGCCCCAACCTCCGATGCCATAACCAGTGTTCATCGTTCTTGCTTAAATAACATTGTTGTTCTCCTTCTTCAAATATGTATAGATTATTTGGAGTTCTTTTTCCTTTGATAACTGTTTCTCCTGT
>APFE030927852.1:0-61109 GCA_000404065.3 Pinus taeda | reverse complement strand
TCCAGGAGGACCTGGATTTATTTCTTGAAGACCAAGAGTGAGGTCTTCAAGCGGTTTCAGGAGTTTAGAGCTCTTGTTGAGACACAGACAGGTCGGAAGATCAAGTCCCTGAGGTCGGACAATGGAGGAGAGTACACCCTTGGAGAGTTTGTTGACTATTGTGCGGAGGCGGGCATTAGGAGGGAGTTCACTGTTCCTTACAACCCCCAGCAGAACGGGGTTGCGGAGAGGAAGAACAGATCCATCATAGGGGCTGCCAAAGCCATGTTACATGATCAGGCGTTGCCATTGTTTTTGTGGGCAGAGGCCTGCAACACAGCTGTTTACTTGCAGAACAGGAGTCCGCATCGTGCCTTGGGGCACATGACTCCGGAGGAGGCTTTCTCTGGGAAGAAACCTGATATTGGTCATCTTCATATCTTTGGATGCATTACATACTCCTATATACCCAAGCAGAAGAGGACCAAACTAGAGCCCACCGCAGAGAAGGGTATCTTTGTGGGCTACAGTGAGACCTCAAAGGCCTTTCGGATTTACATTCCTGCACAGAGGAGAGTTGTTGTCAGACAAGATGTGAAGTTCGAGGAGGACAGGGCCTTTAGGAGATCACGGGAGTTGGAGTATCTGGATCAGCCAGACCCTCAGCAGCAGTTGAGTCAGTCACAGGGATCCATTGGGCAGGGATTAGGAGGATCAGGAGGATCTGGAGGTACATCTATGAGGATGTCAGGTCCATCAGTGAGCAGTGGCTCACCGAGCCAGAGGGGTGGTGCTCCGAGCAGGTCACAGAGCAGTTCATTAGGGAGTCCACTGATGGACAGTTCACACGGTACCTTAGCTTCTACAGGTTCAGGTGCAAGCAGGAGGACAGCAGACAGACAGTCAGGAGTTCAGGCTACTGATGGTGATGAGGAGGAGGAGTTTCATTCTCCTATGGGAGAAGCATGCTCAGGGAAGAGGAAGGCCAAGTGGCTTCAGGACACCTTGAGAGATGCCACATCTGTTGCTGAGCCGAAGAGGCCGGTCAGAGAGAGTAGACCACCTGAGAGATTTTGTAGCTATATGGCGATGGTTACCAGCATCCTTGACTCTGAGCCTTCTAGCTATGAGGGAGGCAGCTAGCCAGGAGGTCTGGAGAGAGGCCATGCAGGAGGAGTATTCTTCTATCATGAAGAATGATGTTTGGGAGGTGGTGCCGAGGCCTGAGGGCAAGTCCGTGGTTACTTCCAGATGGCTTTACAAGGTAAAGCATGCTGCAGATGGCAGCATTGAGAAATTCAAAGCGAGGTTTGTGGCTAGAGGGTTCTCCCAGGTAGAGGAGTTGATTATGAGGAGACCTTCGCTCCCGTGGCTCGATATACTTCGATTCGCTCCATTATATCGATAGCAGCAGAGATGGGTTGGAAGATCCACCAGATGGATGTGAAGACTGCATTTCTCAATGACTTCATACAGGAGGAGGTGTACATTGAGCAGCCACAGGGCTTTGAGGTGCATGGGAAGGAGTCCCATGTGTGCAGACTGAAGAAGGCTCTTTATGGCCTGAAGCAAGCTCCAGAGCTTGGTACTCCAGGATAGATACTTATTTGCAGGGGATGGGTTTCACAAAGAGTGAGGCAGATCCGAACCTTTACTTTATTGTGATAGGTGAGGAGCCTCTCATTCTGGCGCTGTATGTGGATGACTTGGTCATTACAGGTGCAGAGAGACTCATAGTGCACTGCAAGAGAGATCTTGCGACGGTGTTTGAGATGAAGGACATTGGCTTGATGCATTACTTTTTGGGTTTGGAGGTGTGGCAGGAGGAGGGGCATTTCTTCCTGGGGCAGGGGAAGTATATTTTGGACATCCTTAGCAGATTCCACATGGAGGATTGTAGACCCATGTCGACACCGATGATTACCAACTGGAAGAAGCTTCATGCTTCGGATTCCGAGTTGGTGGATCCCACATTGTACAGGCAGCTGATTGGTTCCTTGATGTATTTGGTCAACACTAGACCAGATATCTGTTTTGCAGTCAACACGATGAGTCAGTTTATGTGTGAGCCTAGGAAGGTTCACTGGGTGGCTGCAAAACACATTTTGCGGTACTTGCAGGGGACAGTGGATTATGGTCTGGACTACAGGCAGGGAGATGGAGTGAGATTGGTAGGATACACTGATTCTGATTGGGCAGGTTGTGCTTCTGATAGGAAGAGCACTTCAGGGTGCTGTTTTGGGTTGGGTTCAGCAGTAGTGTCATGGTTCAGCCGGAAGCAGCAGTCAATAGCACTGAGTTCAGCAGAAGCAGAGTATATGGCAGCCAGTCTAGCTAGTTGTGAGGCCATCTGGCTTCGCAAGATGTTGTTTGGCTTATTTGGTCAGCCGTTGAGACCTTCAGTGATTTACTGTGATAATCAGAGTTGCATTAAACTCACGGAGAATCCAGTATTTCATGACAGGTCAAAGCATATCGGGATCAGATATCATTTCATCAGAGACTATGTTCAGAAGGGAGCTGTGAAGCTTGAGTATATTTCCACTGATGAGCAGGTAGCAGACATTCTTACCAAAGCCTTACCACGGGGCAAGCATGTTTACTTCAGAGACAAGATGGGTGTGGTGAGGAACACCTTCCTCGGTAAGAGGGAGTGTTGAAATTTGGTACCGGAGGACAGGTGGTTCCCTTAGGCTTTGATCTTTGGCCTAGGGAAAAGTGTCCAAAAGATTTTAATTTTTTCTCCTAAAGTGACTTTATAATTTTTATAAGTTAAAATCTAATTTAAAAGTGACTTTAAGTGATAAAGTTAATAAGTCTAATTTTAAAGTGACTTTTATAAAGTCAATGAAAAATTAGAAAGGAAAAGTGACTTTGGAAATAAATGACTAAGTGGGTCTTTATTAAAGTGGGTGAATTAAAAAATAGAAAGTGAGATTTAAATGTGCATTTAATCTCAGCCATTGATCTAAATCTATTTCAGCCATTGGATTTAGAGATCACCCAAAAGTCACTTGGATCACTCAAAAGTCACTTGGAGTTATATTGAGGGAGGAAAATGAGGAAAATATTACATTCGATTCAATTCTTTCATGAGCAGATTGAGAGAAGGAGAGCAAGAGAGCAAGGGAGATTTCTAAACAGTGAGCTGCGGAGTATCAACAGCGGAGTTTCAGCAGCGGAGTAACAACAGCAAAGTTTCAGCAGGGCAGTTTTTCAGCAAGGCTGAGATAAGTTGTAAAAGTTTGCTTGCTGATTTTTGCTGAATATTTTCTTGCTGTAAAAAGGCTTTTTTTTTCAGAAATAAAGAAGAGCTCTCAAACTGGTTTTCCCCAAGAGTTGTAGGGGGTTTTTCCAGGGTCACATTGACCAAAAATATCAGTGTTTTAATGTGTTTTAATCGCTGTTTATTACTGCTGATTTTTATTTCTGCAATTTCCAGCATTCTGTAAAATTTCCAGAATTTGTGTTTTCAGCAAATTTATTTTTTTCAGCTTGTTGAATGTATGGTTATGGGAAAGGGCATTTAACTACATGGGAGAAATAAGGAGAAACTGAAAACCGGGGTGGGAAAACAAAATTTTTTACATTTTATGTTGTAGATGGTTTAGATATTAAAAAAATTGAAAAAAAAAATATTTTTGTACCAAACCATTTTTTCCTGATTATTACCGATTTTTTCTTGATTATTACGATTTTTTTCCGATTTTTTCCTCGCACCGATATTTTCCCGATAACGATTAGTGCAACATTGTCCTATACACAACCTGAAGAGGCTCCTATATGCTGCCCAAACTTGCCCTTATACGCTGCCTAAAGAATGCCCTAACCACAATCAAAGAAGACTACTTAGCCGCAACAAAGAAGGGAGATCTACCACTGTTTAGGAGAGCTTCTATACACAACAAGATCGGCTGTTATGTGGAGGCCTTAAAGAGCCTTAACCATAGATCTAGTAGACCTAGCTGCAACAAAGAGAAATGCCCTAGCCGCAGCAAGAAGAGACAACGTGGAGAGCCTAGATTAGAGGCCGAGTTGCTGTGGGGATGCAGATTGGTTTGAGGGCTGTTTGAGGGTGCAAATAGGCCCAAGAACAGGGCTGTCTCAAGGGACAAGGAGCTGGAGATTAGGACGAGTTAAGGAGGCTCCTCATAGGCCTATCTTGAAGGCAATTCAAGAGCACCGAGATGCTGGAGTAAAGACAACTAGGACACTTCTATTTGAGCTGCAGAGAGAGGCTACTACTACTACGTGGGAAAAGAGGCTGCGTAGGAGCTGTGTGTAGGGTTGTTATGCCAAGTATCTACAGGAGCCTAATCAAGGTTGTTTGGACATCTGTCAAGGTAAGGAAATTTGTTTTTGGGTGAGCTATAGATGACAGTTGAACTGTGATAGGATGCGGGCCTAATCGATGAATCTATTAGGACTGTTGCAACAATCATAACTCAAATCAGTTACATTGGCATTGCTATGTGCTAGGCCGCAGGCCATAGCACCTTAACAAGCAACCTTGGTATCTTAGGATGAATGCTGTCAGTGTATAACAACGGTTTGCATAGTGCAGCAGTATGGAAGATGCAACTCAGTGAGACACAATGATGGTGCAGCATGGTGCAACTCTGTGATGCTGGACATGGTATGCATAGTGCAACAATATGAAAGATGCAGCTTAGTGAGACACAATGATGGCGCAACTTTATGAAGCTGGGCATGGTGATGGAGTCACCTCAGAGGATCAGTTGAAGCAACATGCCTTCAACTGAGTTCAGTTAAAGCTACCTCATGTGTCATCTTCTTAGAGATGATATCTGCTCTTATTTAAGTAAGTAAAAATGTTGACTTCTGATGTATATGTACTATCTCTCTCTCTTTGTTGAACTATTGAAGAACATATAAGAAGAATTGATCAAGGGTTCCCCCACATTAGGGTTTGTCCCTGGCTAGCGCCACATCTTGTGTCCTCTTGTCTTGGTTTGTCTTCTGCGATTCATGTTTATGTTCTATCTGCAATTTACTATTATGCTAATGTGATTGCTAATCTGGAAAAGGTATTGAGCTAACTGTGAAAATTGAAATAAATTGCGCTAAGCATAAAACATTCCTAAAATTAACATGGTATTAGAGTATAGGACTGTAAAATAACCCTCCAAAGACGAGCACGGTTCTCCTCTTCATGTCAGCTTATAGAAGGAATATCAAACACGTCATCTCACAATTAAGAGACAAATCTATGAAGGCTGAGTTTGTAGTGAAATAGGGTAATTTAGCCCTAGGGTTTCGACGACAGCTAGGGTTTCTACAATTTTTTTTCTTTGTTCATAAAATGGAACAATTAAAACCATAATGAATATACTTTTCAGTAACCTCAACAACCATACTATAGTTTAACCAATCAATAATTTCAACAACATAAATATGGTTTTAATTCTGCTATCCAAATAAACCCAATCAACTCCAGTACAACACTAATTGATTCTCAAGTCAACAAATCTTGATGACACCAAATTGACCCGAGCTACGCTAGATTTCCTTAGGTCGGATCAAATAAAGGACTTGTTACACCCATTTTGTCACAAATCCAAGGAAGCAGTTGGACAAATTTTTTTCAAAAATCAGAATCATCAACCGACAACATTATGTCATTGTAAACCCAATTTCCACAAATTTGTAATGTAAATGATGCTAGTACGATCATTTAATTATGTAACAACCTAGGTAAGGCTATGATTTTGGAAACAAATTTCATCCTAGGAGGTTTTTTAACGTCACCCATTACCTGTGTCTCTAAACACGACTATTCGAAAGAGTTTTTCCCTACAACTTAAACCCCAAAGCTAGGGTGGAATTTATTGACAAAGTCTTAGGTGAGCCCTAGTGTTTTTAGTCTAGTCTATTGTAAAAGTGATTTGGGAATAATTTATGCTATTTGGCTAAATTATTTTAATACAGATGACTTGGTTTACTAGATCATATTGTGTTGAAGAATTGGGTAAGTGTTATGAGGGTCTATAATGAGCAAGTATTGCCCATTTGAGGGTTGAATTATTGTAATATATGATGTAAAAATATTTTAGTGGATGGTCCCTCACAATCAAACACCATGGCTAAAGTATTTGAGGGTGGAAAAAATAATTAGTCTTCTCAAGTGTCAATTAATTAATTTTTCTGGCAAAAACTAAATGAAATCCTAAGCCAGAAAATTAATTAATTTAGAGTAAAACAAATAAATTTGAGAAATTAATTTCTCAAAGTGGGGAATGATCAAAAAATTCGTGCGTTGGAGATCCCCCACCAAGGAAAAGAATGATTTTTTAAGAAAAATTGAGCCCTTGTACCTTGGTGGTTAAGTCAGAGTCAAATTTTTGAGGAAATTAATCCAAAATAATAATTTTTGGATTAATAAAAAAAATGTTTTAAAGAAAAATTCGGAAATTCCTCAAAAATAAGTATTCCCGATGACAAAGATTAAAAGATTATTAAAGATTTATCGATGGTTGATATTTTGGACAGGGATGATGCCAACTAGCCGTTATTTTCCACTTGGAGGGATCTATCTATAAATTAGAAGTCATTTGCTTTTCAAATGAGGGATCTTGAGCTCTGGTTTGATGTAACTTTGTAAATGTTGGCGTAAAGCCACTGTCCTGCTAGGAACATTTTGATCATCATAATAAAAGACTTTGGGGTGCAATTCATGGTGTCTTTGCCTCATTGATTTGTGGTATGTGTTGGGTATGTGCATTCCTATACTGTGTTTCACTTATTATTTAATCGTTATTTCATTTGTAGATGATAGGAGCATTCTATTGGTAAGCTTTGGGCTTATCTTAGGTGATCTGATTCATTGTATGTTCTAACTGTTTCTTCTTAAGAAACTATATAGAGTTTGCAGGTTCCCTAACCCTTGGGCTCCAGGTTCACAAACTGTGGGCACAGGCTGACCATGTTTGGATTCTAAATATTTTTATATGATTTCTAACTTCACTAAGGCTGTGGTTTAACATTTATTTTTTGAAATACATCTAGCCATTGTCAAATTCTATAAAAGATTGTATTTTTCAAAATCCTTCCAAGCATTGTATAATTATATATTTTATAAAATAAAATTTTTGTAAATAATTTTATTTTATTTTCTAAGCCTTGTTTTGCAACTAGGGTTTTGGGATTTTGAAATTTTTGTATATATTGGGGTATTGGGCTCTTGTAAATTTATTTGTGCAGGTGAAACTCAAGAAGATCTGTTGGATTAGAGCTAGATCTAAGCCCTTAAGGATAAGATCTAGTCTCCAGAATTTTTGTAGGGCCAACAACTAAAGAATTTGCAGTGAATACTGAAGATTTGAAGCAATTCTTTGATTTTTGTTGAGGATTTCGACTTTTTCTCTAGGCCTAGCGTAGCCTCTAATTCTTGTCATCTTCTCGTTTTTCCCCTGGTTGTGGGTGTTTTATCCTTCCTAGAGATGGCCATAGACCCTAAAGGCCCTCAACCACCCTCCTTTGCCCTTCGTTCCCTTCTTCCAGCCCTGCCGCAACCTCTTAGGCCTCTTGGCCTGTCTTTCTCCTTCTCAACATCCTCTTTTGGCCCTTTGGTAGGCTTGAAGAGGCCTTCTAGCCCTTTGCTCTCCCTTCGTTCAGCCTCCCTTTCCCTCCCTCCTCCTTATCCCTCCATCTCCCCCTTTCCATAGCCTCTAGGCCACTCGGCCTCCTCTTTAACCCTTGTCGCTGGCCTCTTCGAGGCCCTAGCCTCTGGCCGCAACCCTTTAGGGCCTCTTGACCCTCCCTCTAGCCAAGCGACAACCCTCTTGGCTTGTCGTGATCCCCTTTAGCGCTCCTTCCCTTGTGATACAAGCTTGTTTAGGCCTTTGGCCTTAGCCGTAGTCTATAGAAGGCTTGCTGTCCCTCTTTCACCCTCATTCCTTCCCTCATTCGCCCTCTTCCATCTCTCTGGGTTATTTTGATTTTCTGAGCTAATTCTTGGAGGGTTTTGCAGAGATATTTGGCTCAAGTTGTGTGTTTTCAGATGCCACATTCATTGAGGAAAGATTGGACAAGTTGGGCAAGTGATCTACTAGGCCTGGGGCCTTTGGTTTGGCCCGTAAACCTTTATTCATTTCATTGTTTTGCTACAACAGTCTCAAATACTTTATAAAATTGATGAAATTCTAATTTTAGTGCCTAAAATCTATTCATAAATTGTCTAACATACTAAAGAATCAATTGTTAAAGTTGGGCATCATTCATTAGGCTTGTTTTGTGTCTTATTGCTGACTGTCGTAAGTGTAATTAGATCTGATATAACAGTGACAAAACACATCTTAAGAGGGATAAAATATCATAATTTCATTTGGATCCTTGTTTCTCATATTTTGCTAAGTACGTGCTTACCGTTTTGCACTTGAAAGATGATCAAAAATGATTTTACTCACACCTGTCATATATTTACTTACTGCTCATTTGGTAAACAGTGAAATGCAAGTTGCATGAGCACTCTTATTGCTTTACATTCTAACTGTTACTTGTTATTTGTATAAGTGATTTTAAGTGCTATCCTAAGTATTGGTTGTTTGGAATCTAACGTTTGTGTCTCTTGTAAGCTCCTTTTTTCACAAGACCAATGACTTTACACTAAAATCACTATCTAAAGCACATAAATCTAAGTGTTTATTGGATATTGGTAGCATCTAATTCACATCATTGGCTCTTTGAAATCTAATTGTTAATTGGCATAAGAACTTTTGTAGATAAAGTTGTCTCACATATCATTCTTGTTTCATTGATAATATCCTTGGTGAATGATAAATCTACATTGATATTGTTCTCCTAAGTGTTCTTATCTAATTGAGCATATTTTGGATGATTGAATATTATTGGCATTTATCTCTTTGAAGTATCTTGAAAGCTTCTAATTGAAATGAGAGCATTGATAATAATCATTGGTTAAATTATTCTAAGTGCTTCAATTGTCATCGAATAAGTCATTACGGGATTTTTGCACATCTCATAATTGTTGAATAATTGTATATTGTGGGTATCTATCATCTCTTGTTGGCATTGTTGAACTTAAGCAGTTTTATCTTGTGTTTAAGATTGTCTTTAAATTTATTAATGAGCAATCTTCGTAACAAGATAATCAATTCAGTGCTTAACATAAGCAATCTTAACTCAAGAAGCACTCATAATCCGTGCATATCATTTTAAGATAGTTTTGCATTTAATAATTTACCTCCAAGCATAACCTTGGTTGATAGACATTTATGGCCATCCTTTTTCAATTTAGCTTGAGGAACTTAGCACCTCTTAGTGGTTAATACGACAACCTTGCAGTCGTCAGAGCCAGTCTTTGCAGCGCTGGAGACATCGAGTGGTTGGTACACAGGAGGAGGTATCGTTAATCAAGCCTTTGCTTGTTGCCCATTGACTTCAATCCATAGTTTTAAAAAACGGCCGTTTTGAAATGGAAATGGCCGAGTTGGTCCGTTCCATTGCCCTCCGGAGTGACTCGGTACAAAAAACGGCTCGGTTGCCTGACTCGGCCAACTTGGCCGTTTCCGTACTGACTCGGCCGAGTCACAAACAACGGCCCGTAACGCAACTAAAACAACGATTTAACATTATTTTAATGAAATTTTAAGGTGTTTGCTGATTGGTTTGGACTTCAAGGTGTTTTATGAATTAGCTAAATGTTATTTGGGGTCCATTTCCCCCTCCCAAACCCTATTTAACACACTCAAATGCTCTCATTCTCTCACAACAATCTCATGCATTTGAGTGAGAACTTTTTAAAGAGTTAGTGAGCAGTTCTTGAGCTTGTTTTTGGAGCAGCAGTGAGGAGTCTTGGGGGAGCATTGTAGCTGGAGTGAGGAGCTTCTTGGGCAGCCATTTGGAGCAGCATTGAGGAGCTAATTCTTGGAGCAAGCTTGAGGAGACAGTTTGTGCCTGGAGGTATTTTTTTCACCTCTATAAATATGTTTTTGCTTATTAAATTTTAGGTGCATATCTAGAAAGCCTAGAGAGTGTTTTTTGTCAAAGAAATGAACATTGAATCAATGTTTTTTTCTTTTTCATTTTCAGATTGTTTGCTTTAATTTCCTAGTCAAAAAATGGCACCTAGAGCGAGAGATCCTGCTTGGGCATATGTTGAAATGATTGATAGTCAAATGCAATGCAAAATTTTGCCATAGGAAAATTAAGGAAGGTCCTGGGGGCATTAATGGGCTGAAACAACACTTGGCAGGGATTAGAGGCCAAATTACCCCATGTACCTCACCAGAAAATTGGGGAGATTAGGAAGCAATTGTTGGCAAGCTTTGAGAAATTTAAAGAAGACAAGGCTAGGCAAAGAGACATAGAGGCTGAAATTGGGAGGAAGAGGGAGATACAAAAAATGATGGCTACCAACCCCCATTATGATTTTGAGGGTTCTTCCTCTATCCCTCAAACTGATACATCCAACCTTTTCCGATATGTTCCTGCCTCTTTTTGTTCTGTTCAAGATAAGGGAAAGGGTAGAATGAAAAAGGGTGATGTGACTATCAAAAGTTATTTCACTCCCACCTCTCCATCAGATGCACATGGTCCTGAAGTTAGTAAAACTCAATTGCAGCCCACTTTAGATGACCATTGGAAGAAAGAATTGAGGGAGAATGCTTGTGAGTACATAGCTAGATGGTGGTATGATGCTGATATCCCCTTTAATGCTGCTCGTTCACCATATTATGAGCCTATGCTTGATGGCATACATGCTGTTGGAAAAGGCTTCAAAGGCACTACTATGCATGAGCTAAGGGGGTTTCGTTTGCAGAAAGAAATTCAATCCATTAATGAGTATTTGCAAGAGTTCAAGGACTCATGGGCAAGAACAGGGGGTACCATCATGTCAGATGGATGGACTGATCAAAGAAATCATACCATCATAAACTTTCTTGTCTTCTTCCCACAGGGAACCATGTTTTTAAAATCAGTTGATGCATCTGATAAGGTAAAAGATGGCCACTTGTTGTTTCAGCTATTGGATCAGGTTGTTGAAGAGGTGGGGGTGGCTAATGTTGTTCAAGTCATCACAAATAATGCCTCTAACTATGTTCTTACTGGTAAACTGTTAAAGGAAAAACACAAGACCATCTTTTGGACCCCATGTGCTGCACATTGCATAGACCTCATGCTTGTGGATATTGGAAAAATAGATTGGGTCAAAAACACTATAAATCATGCCAAAAGCATAGAAAAATTTATTTACAATCATACATTGATTTTGAGCCTCATGAGGAAACACACTGGGGGCAAGGATATTATTAGGCCTGCCATCACTAGATTTGCTACTTATTTTTTGACATTGCAATCTATGCTTTCCCAACATAGAAACTTGCAAAAGATGTTTTCTAGTGATGAATGGAATCAAAGCAATTGGTCTAACAAACTGGAAGGCAAAGAATTGAAAAAGAAAGTCTATGAAGAAACTTTTTGGAGAAAGGCAGCAGAGATTGTGAAGCTTGCTCAGCCACTAGTTAAGGTGTCGCGGTTGGTGGATGGGGAAAGGTTGGCTATGGGCTTCATTTATGAGGCTATGGATCAAGCAAAGGAGCAAATAAAACGGGTATACAAGGATAGAGTGGCAAAGTAGGGCCATGGGCAATCATTGATGAAAGATGGAACAATCAACTCCATCGCCCTATACATGCAGCTGGGTATTTTTTGAACCCACGGTATCATTATAAAGCTAAGGAGTCAGGAGCTTTGAGGGGGGAGGTTAGAGATGGACTGATTGATTGCATTGATCGCATGATCCCATTGGAGTCTGATTAGCTGGAGATACACCGACAGGTCACAACGTTCAGCAATGCCTTGGGTACCTTTGGGAAGAACCTAGCAAAGATTGCAAGAGAAGCAGATGAGCCAGGTAAACAAAAATTTCAATTTTCAAATTCTTAATAGTTTTACTTTTTTTTTAAGTTTGTTAAATCGTTTATAATTTGAAAGTTAGATATAATTTGTAATTTTGTTGAGCTAACTCATTACACTCCTATGTTTTTTGCAACACAATGGTGGGAGGCCTTTGGTGGCCATTGTCCAGAATTGCAAAGGTTTGCAATTCGTATTTTGAGTCAAACTTGCAGTGCAATTGGGTGTGAGCACAATTGGTCTGTCTTTGAGAGGATTCACACAAAGAGGAGAAACCATTTGGATCAAAAACGGTTAAATGATCTAGTTTTTGTCCAATACAACCTCCGGTTCAGATGAAACCAATTGCTGAACAAAAGACCTGATTTAGATCCCATTGTGTTGGAAGACATTGATCCAACATCAGATTGGGTAGTGGAGAGTCGTCCAGCAGAGTTTGATCCTGATGAGGATCTTGATTTAGATTTAGATATCGAGGCATCAGTTGAACTTGAACATGCTGTTCAGTGGAATGCAAATCCTGATCCACTAGCCTCAGTCTCACAACCAACAAGGACTCCAGTTGTAGGTGCTTCCTCTGCTCAGCCACGACAGAAGCACAACCGCATATCTACTCTATCTCAGCTTGCATCTGCTGCAGTTGCACAGCCTGCTAGTGGTACCACTTCTACAGTTGTAGTTGGAGATGATGATGATGAGGAGGAGCCATGGGACCCCCTGTCTGACTCTGATGATGATCCAGAGATTGATCGACATGATCTTGGCTCCTCTGGCAGTAGCTACTAGCCAGCAGTACTAGTATTGGAGTCTGGTCACAATTTACTTTTGTTGTAGAGGCCATTTCTAGCCTCCTTGGTTATGTGTTTTTTGTTTTGAGTCTTTGATCATGTATGACAGTTGACTATGTATTGCCATTGCACATTGCACTGGGTGCCATTTTGATATAATGGATTGGTTCATGAGCCTACTTTGATCATATGTTGTCTTCTATCTATGTTATAATGTTGTGTGTTTGGAAACATGAATGGACATCTGTAAAATTATGTTTTTTTATTAAAAAAATAAATATTTAATGTATTTTTTACAACGACCGAGTCATTGAAATCGAGCTGGCCGAGTCAATACCGAGTCGGAGTCGATCCTTGGCCGAGTCGGAGTCGGAGTCGGAGTTTTAAAACATTGATACAAACTATAAAATGTCATGATTACAAATAGGTCATTATGAAGACCGTACCTAGTTACAATTTCCAATAGGGACTGAGATATGTCCAAGGTTCAATGCTATGGTTGTTATCAATATGGTCACTACAAAAACAATTGTCCTAATAGATCAAATGGAAAGAAAAAGAAGGGGGAGCATCAAGCTTCAACAACTGAAGAAGTGGATCCCTCCAAGAAAGTTAAGAATGAAAAAGATCAAGATTTCTACTACTGAATGCATGTCTTGGATCATGGGGTTGAAGATACCAGGTTTAGCTTGTTTGATTTGACTTGTTTTTATCTCTTAGGATAAAATTGATAGAGTAGCTTTCGTTGTTGGTAAAATCATTGGTATTCATACTTTATCTCTTCAAGCTCTTGTTCACCAAGACATTAATCTTTGTGATCTTTGGCATAGCCATATTGTCACTGTATTCTAAAATATATCCTGAAATATCTGCAATGCCTGTGCCCTAGGAAAGATAATTGATAAATCTTAGCCCTGATTCTTTTTTATGTCTGGAAAAGATCTTGGTGATACATCAACTTATGTATTCCTGATTGGTTGTTCTGACATTTGAATTCTTGATTAAATTACTTCGCATGATAAAGTTGCAATGTTGATTTTACTGTATAATGAATACCGTGGTTGTGAAGATCTAGGTTTTAAAAGATTGCATGTCTTGGCAAGTCCCTAGGGTTTTGGCTAATCAAGATTGAATACCTAGATTGAATATCTAGGGTTTGTGGGAAAAACCCTAGGACTATTGAAGATGTTATGGAACGTATAAGGTTTGTATGAATTTAGGGTACATATATGAAACCCTAGTTGATAAATCCTAAGGATTAGGGTAAGGGCTTGTGGACTAAGCGCTAGGATGGTTTGCTCCTACTGGAAACCCTAGTTACATGATGTGGATATGAATAATGTTAATACAAGAAAGAGCTAATATGTTGTGTACTTTCATTTCTTTTATATTCAACGTCTTTTTTCTGGTAATTGCATTTGTTCTTCCTTGGCTTCCTAATATGAATTGTAGGAACATCTTAAGCTCTGCCATGATCTTAGAAATTGGTGATAGAACAAGACAATAGAGAACATTGGTCATCAATGAGCATTAGTCTTAGAGGGAACATGCAAAACCATTACATCTTCTAAGTCATGATGATGATTCATTTCTATGAGCCTTGTTGAGATTTGACATTATGGACTCTATGTCCATCGATGTTTGCATGAAAAGACTCTGGTGGTGAATTAGTGAGACCTATTGACTAGCTCATTTGATGCATATCTTTCAAGGCCTGGTAAAACTAATTCCAACCTCCATATCAAGGTTATGATGGATGAACCTACGAGTCTGCTTCCTTATGTGGATAACCTACTGCTAATAGGTTTGACTCCCCAATGAAAGAGGGAGTTTGTTGCTGAACTGGATATGAAGAATCTTGGGTTAATACACTATTACCTGGAATTGGGAGCTTGATAGAAATACTATGAAGTTTCCCTTGGGTAAGGGAGGGATGATATCAAGATTCTGCAAAAGCTTGAATGGGAGAATGTAATTCTCCGTTGATCCATCATGTTGCAGTGATTCGCTGATTAATTCAGAAGCACTGACGATAAAAAAGGCACAAATAGTGGTCGGTTATTTTGGGCTCTCCGATTTTGAGAAGCTGAATGAGAATCCAGTGCCTTATAACAAGATATAGCATATTCGCATCAACTATCACTACACTTGTGACATGACGCAGAAAGGAGCAATGAAGCTCAAATACATCTTCACTAAAGAGTAGACAATCTGAAACCTCCTCTTGGAGGAAAGTTTGTATATTTAGAGATGAGTTGGGACTTGCGGAGAATACCTCTTTGGCCGAGAGGGAGCAATGATATTCTTAGATCATGTTACTCTTCTTGTGTCACACTAACCTCTAGAGGGTTGTAGTTCCTGTGTTAATGTGACCTGTATAGGAAGAATGGTTTGATAGATTGATCAACATCGCGGACATTCATTTTCCCTGTGTCTTGTACTATGACCTATATAGGGTTATTATCCCATGTCTTCTACATTGACCTATATAAGGAGAATGGTCCTGTGAGCATCTTTTTGTGTCTTATACGTTGACTTGTATAGGGCTTAACATCCCTATGTCAAGTACATTTCCCTGAATAGAAAGATGAACATCTCCTTGAGTCTTGTACCTTGACCTGTATAGGGATTAACACCCCCATGTCAAGTACACTGACCTGGATAGGAAGGTGGACATTTTCCTATAACTTGTTCTATAACAAGTAACTTAAATAGGAAAATAGCCATTCTCCCTTGTCTTGTACTATGACTTGGATAGGGCTGTAATTCCTGAGTCTAATAGAGTGACTTGTATAGGAGAATGGGGTTAGAGGCTACTTGGTTGGATAGGAGCCTCCCGACATCTAGCTCTAATCTTAGAGGGGGCTTATTATTACCATGCATGGGTAAGGCAGTACTCTAGTTCTGCAGTACTAGTTGATTGATTTATATGATGGTATCATGGTTATGAGACACTAGTTGATTGATGTCTCTTGGGGAGAGTATGCATGAAGAGTACCATGGTGATTCTGGTACTAGCTGGTGATGGTGGTAATCCATTGATGATCCTGATCTAATCTTGGTCCTTTATTAGAGAACCTTTTCAACTTGCATTACACATTGATTGTGATTATGAATACCTCCCTAGCTAAGAGGGAGTGTTGAAAATGTAGGTATGGTCATTCTTCATAAAATGTTTATTGAAAAACAAATTATTATTCTT
Source organism: Pinus taeda (assembly GCA_000404065.3). Lineage (NCBI taxonomy): Eukaryota > Viridiplantae > Streptophyta > Pinopsida > Pinales > Pinaceae > Pinus > Pinus taeda. Next base: position 45,242 of record APFE030927852.1, on the reverse strand, counting down.
GCAGCACGTTCTTCATGCCATTGTAATGATCAAAATATATTTTTGTAAGCCATACTTTACATGGCATAAAAGGAAGAAATTGTTGTTTTGTAAATAAACGCGAGGCTCCATAAGTGCTAGGTCAACCTCAAAAGTGGTTAAGTTGGCTCAAAATTAAAGAGGGAAAAGTAAAACTTGAATTTTCAAAGTTTGGCCTCCTAGAAGCTTCAAGTAGGCTTGCCCTAAAAGGAACCTATTCAAATGTCTTAATGGTTATAAATAGAGCACCATTCATCCTCCTTCAAAGGCATCTCGATCTCTTGAGCATCTCATCGGTTTATCTATGCGAAGGTCTTCTAAAGAGAAGTAAAAATGTTAGATCAAGCAAGAAGTCTCTATTTTCTCCCTCACAGAAGCTTGTTTTATCTTGTGACATCTATGGATTAAGTTCGAAGTCTGTGGCTATTGAGAAGAGAGGTCCGAAGTATGCTCTTTATCTCTTGAAGTTTGATCTCTAGGCCAAGCACTAGAGAGGCATTAAATTCAATGATTCAAAGTCCCCTTTTGATCTAAGACTAGAGCTGAGGTCTAAGGCTATTTTGAAAAAGTGATCCGAAGTCTATCCAAGAGGATCTGAAGTCTGCACTAGGCCAAAATCCTGAGGAAGAGGTTCACAAGGTCTGGCCTAATCTGAGTTTTTCTTCCTACTTGAAGTCTGCAATTAGGCCGAGATCTGAAGGGCTATTCCAAGCTTGTTTCTGAGATCCAAGAGTTACCTTTTGGTGGAAAAAACAAGTTGCTACAGATCTATTTTAAGGCCTAGATTCGAACCTTCAGAGGTTTGCAATCTTGGCTGAAATAGCTCAGATCTCAGATTAGTCTTGATCTGAGTTTTGGGACATCCTTGATTTGAAGGCCAAACACATATATTTCTCCGAGTTTGATTCAATCTAATAAGGAGATCTGAAGTCTGAGCCCCAGAAAGCCTTGATCTTAGTGGCATGATGAGAGGATCAACCTCTCTGTTATGATTTTGCTGGACATTGAATTGCAGTCACTTGTATTTGGAGACTTAGCACTTGTGGAAGCCTTTTGAGGTCAATATAGTCCATGTCTTGAATCTTGATGTATTGTTGAAGGACCAAGAATTGGTTGGGTTTCCCTCCTTGTGGGGTTTTGCCATGGTCTTTGACCTAATTCTGGTGTCTTTTGTTATTATGCATTATGATCTCTTCTTTCTCCTTACTGTTTGTTTAATTTATGAAGTGTAATTATTTGGTGAAGTGAAAAAAATTGCAAAAAAGATCTAATGCATTCACAAATAATTATCAGAGTTTAAAAATTCTATTCTACTTGGTTTTTCAACACAGAGGACTCATTTATCATCTTGAGACACATGCAATTTGGAATAGAGGCCAAAGATCTCAGATTAGAAGCCATTCTTAGCAAAACTAGAACTTTGGTTGAAAAAATGAACCACAAGATTGAATGCTTCCATGTGTGATGACATAAAAACAAATTGGCTAACTCTTAAGCCAATTTAACTACCTAATTAGGAAAGAAAGAATTGTTTTTAATTAATGGGCAATTTGTCAACTAGCCAATTCCCTAATCTTAAGGGTCCCAATCCTTTTGTATCTAGTAAATTGCTGTATGAATGGGTATTTTGGATGGTTTTGAAATTGTAAATCATGAATAGGAAGTTGTTGTCACTCCCTAGCACTACATGAATTATCTACTTGTGTTACGATGCTATCAGAACTGGACCGGAACTGGTGGAATCAACTAGTCTGGCCGTTATTGGTCCAAAATTGGTCCGAACCAGAATTGGCCAGTTCGGTACCGAACTGGCTGGTTTTGTAACGGAGTTGTCTGGTTCGGTATCGAACTGGCGTATTTCACTAAACTAGCCGATTCAAGACCGGTTCCATGTAAAAAAATTTTGCCTTTTTTTTAAGATTTTGATTTTTTAGTTGGTTGGTTACTCTCCCCTAGGCTAGCCTAATATTCAAGCATGTGCCCCCCAACCTAATAATCAAGCCTATGGCGCTAGTATTGCTATGCAATTCATGGTAATGTTAAATTTTCATTTCATCCTTTGACTTAAATTTTTAACATTGCCATGAAATGACTTAGGATGTTTGAGAGTGGATCCAACCTCATTGGATTTCATATGGAGGAAGTAGAATTTTAGATTTCACTCAAAATCCAGCAGACTTAACAGTTTTTCAGGATTTCAAGATTGGGGGGATTGCAACGTTTCCATTGGATTTTGTCATGTGCGAGGGTATGGAACTAGTATTTAATAAAAAGCACCAAGCCCTCTAGGTACTTTTATGTTAGTGGCATTGGTTGTCAAACTCCTCTATCATGACTCTACAAAAAATGTACCCATCACTCAAACAAAATCTTGACATGACACGCTACATTTTTTCTATCTTATTTTAATACCTAAATGGTTATATTGATGGCGAAGACCCCAATATAGGCAATGATTTTGATGATCTATAGGCATTTGTTGTAGCATGTTTTTTTTTGGATGCTAGAGGCCATCTAGAGCTTATTTGTTGATGTATTTTCGGTTTAGAGATGGATTACACTCGATGCTATTTTGTTTATATGCACCCTTACATGCTATGTACATGATAACTTTTGCATATTTGTGTATAAATGGTTTGGATTCATATGGATGCACATGAATATATATGTTTTTCTTTAAAATATGAATATATTATGTGGTATTGGTAAACCATTTTTTTATTTTTATTTTTAATTATTTCTTTCTTTCTTTCTTTTCTGGTTCTTAACCGGTTCCGACCTGTTCTCGGTTCAGTTTTGATAACATTGCTTGTGTAACCCATCTGTGTGCATTTGCCAGAGTCTTATATATAAATTAAATTCACCAGTTTTTGTGAAAAAAACTTACAAGCATTTGTCCTTCAAAAATGAGAAGCACTTGCACCATTATAAGGAAATGCCATTTTTTAATGAGGGTTAAAAATCCCATATTGAACATTTTACAAACAATTATTGTTTGTCACTCTTGATTAATATCTTTGCACGCTTTCATCTCTTGTCCCAAAAATATGGCTTCTAAGATGGTTATAACCAATACAAATTATGATGTATTTGTTTTCTTAAATCTTCCAAGTCATTACTACAGCCCAAGAATTCTTTTGTTTGTCTTCAAAATAAAAACTCACGAGTCACTGTACTTCAAAGTTCAAACATGACCCAAAAAACGCAATGTTGAAAAATAACTCATTGCCAATGGCGTCTTTAATTGTTTTTCAGCTCTGGGCCTAGAATGGTGTAGACTTGACGATGCTTTTATTTGGAAATTTGAGCTTGCATAGTGTGCTTCATTCCATGAAAGCAAACAGCTGCATGAACTTGCAATTTGTCTTCACCACAATGATCCATGTTGATGTATGGACCTACAATTTGCCTTGATTACTATTTTTTAAAAATGTTGCCTTGATTACTATTTTTAAAAAATGTTCTCTCTGCCGTAAACAGTTGACCCTTGTTCTAGCATCATAGAAGAAATGATACTACATGGCTTTGACTAATCACAGTATCCAATGCTTAGACTCTAGATTCCAGCATGCTTTCCTTTATGACAGATTCTAGCAACACAGCGCTTTTTTTTATGACTGAACCCTCTGCATAAGATCTCCCTTTGCATGATTTGCTATATGAATCTGTGTGTTTCAAAGCACTGCTTTTTTAACAGATCCCAGTGGCAGATTTCTCCTACATTCAACCAGTTGTCTCGATGATTTTGGATCTTGAAATCAAACAGCTGCAAGGCTTATGGCACAATGGGTTGGATGTGTCTTTGATACCAAATGAAGGATTTAATCCCCTTCAATAACGGAGCAAGACAGTGATATATCAATGATGCACACTGAACTCAATCATTCTCATTATCAAAACACATCTTTATAAATGTATGAGCACTATCTCATGAAAGCACCAGTTCCTATAATCACTCAACAAACACTCCTTAATTCACTCAACAAGATTTACTTTAATCTCAAGTTATCTCTAGGAGATATGAGTACACTAACAACGATTGTTCTTTATCAAATTAAGGATAGCGCAAATGAATCATTAATCCAACATGGCTTATATCATTATTTGTTATATATGAAAGAAGAAATACATTCTATGGAGTCTCTGCCTTCAGAAACTGCATCTGTGAAACCTTATGGTTTGTTTTATAAAATTTACCAAAAGCAGGCTTTTCACAATTGATATTGTTTCCACTAACATCATATTCTCTCTCATGCTTGTCACATCCTCAATCTGTCATGTTTTGCAGGTGCAAAGAACATCTCATATAGATGATTCTACCACAAGTGGAGAGTAACACTATAACAAATCAACCAGCAGAAAGAATAACATCCCTAAATTAATTCAATAGTCTATGAAGAAGTGAATGAATGGAGGCATATGTCTCAAGACATTGTTGCTCAGTGCAGTTACTTTTCTGTGGATAAAATCGAGAAGGTGACCAATTCTTGAAAAACCTTGAAAGAGCCTATTTTGTAAGAAGATACCCCATATAAGTTCAATATTTATTGAAGCCTATCGAGATTCTCTACCTAGTTTACTATCCTTGCAACCCCAGGAATCAATATTTTCTATTTCATTGGAATTACCGGGGCCAGAGAAGGAAGCATTGGAGGTAGCTCCAGCAAATTCTTTAATCTTCACTTATTACCACATAAAGCTCCAACATAGCTGAATAATGCTTTTCTTTGATGACATGCAAGTTCAAGGCATAAATTCCAGCTCAATTCTCATGTTTAGTGTTCTATCTGTGGGTGTTGATTTATTGACCCTAGAACAAGGTAAGCATATCCATATTCATGCAAAAAGTATGCCCACCCCCATGGAACCATGACATTCATCAATGAAATGCAAGCTTGGGGAGCAAAACCCAACTCAATCACAATGTTCATGTGTAGCTTGTGTGTGCTGATTTATTGGCTCTCAAACATGGTAGAAGACCTATGGTTATGAAAAGAGTGCCAAACTCTCTGAACTCTTGGCATTCTTCAATGAAACACGAGTTCATGGTGTAAAAAGTTAAAACCAACTCAATAACAATGCTTATGTTCTGCCTGTGTGCTGGTTTATTGTCTGTAGAACATGGTGACCAGATCCACGGTTATGCAAAAAAAAGGCCCAAGCCCACAAAGCCTTCTTCAATCACATGCAAATTCAAGGTGTAAAATCCAAGTCAATTACCATGTTTAGTGGTCTTCCTGTGTGTGCTAATTATTTTCTCTAGAACAAGGTAAGGCTTAAGCAGATCCATGTTGATGCAAGATGAATGCCCACCCTCATGCATTCTTGGCGTTCTTCAATGAAATGAAAATACAGTTTGTAAAACTCAACTAGAACACAAATGTATATGTTTTTCCCACATGTGGTTATTTATTGGCTCTAGAAGAAGGGAAGAAGATCCAGTGTTATGCAAATATAAGAAGATTTTGGTTGCTTTCTCAAACTAATAAAAGATGTTAACCAACTGTATATCATCTAGACAATTCCTAAAATGTCCCAATTTGGTACCTTGGACAGTGTGTCCAATTCCTAGGTGCACACGTCAGAAGAAGGCATAGAGAGAACAATGTAGCAAAGCAGGTGCTAGAACAGGTATGTACTGCCACAGTAGGAACACATATGGTAGTGTCACCAGATGCATAAAATATTAATTTTTTTTGTAGTGTGGTGGTTTGTGGATGAGGGCGTAGCAGTAGAGTAGACTATAGGTTGCACCGATACTTTTGCAAGCTTCCAACATTAAGGGCACATGCATGCACTAGCAGTAGATGGGAAGGGATGATGTTATCATCATTAATAGTTTGCATGTCATTTCTCAATTAAGTAAAAGCGGGTGCATGCATATTTGCATGTGTTAGATTTAGTTTTATTAAACAATTTTTTAATTTTTAACTGAAGTTTAGTTCAACACATGCAGCAAATTTTCTAATTTTTAGCTCAAGTCTAAGTTTAGTTAGGTGCATGCAGTCTAGTAGGTAGGGTCATGGGTTCATGCTTACAGTCTTATTAAACAATTTTTAATTTTAGCTGAGGTTTAGTTCAACACATGCAGCAAATTTTCTAATTTGCAGCGCAAGTCTACGTTTAGTTAGGTGCATGCAATTTAGTAGGTAGGGTCATGGGTTCATGCTTACAGTCTATTAAACAATTTTTTAATTTTTAGCCGAAGTTTAGTTCAACACATGCAGCAAATTTTCTAATTTTTAGCTCAAGTCTAAGTTTAGTTAGGTGCATGCAGTCTAGTAGGTAGGGTCATGGGTTAATGCTTACATGCCCCAGAGAGTCAGATCATCTTCAGTTGAGGTGTTGTTATGCATTTGTCCAGATTCGTTGTACCTACTCTTGTTCTTAGTTTATAAAGAGAAGGCGAGGGTATAGATTTGTTGATTCAGTTCAGTGATCAGTTTGTTGTTTTTCCTCATTCTTTTCCATAACATGTTTTGACAGTCAATTTATGATGTTTCCGTTATATATTTGTAGAGTATGTTTTACAGATTCTAGCATTAATTATAGAGTGAAATTTTGAGTAGCTTTAGATTTTTTATGGCATGCTAGATTTGGGCACATCAATTATGATAGTCTTTGAGTTTTGAAGAAAAATGGTATTCTGGTTCAAATATCATTCCAAAGAACTTGAAGCAATGCGAGGCATATATAGAGAGCAACCTTTTTATGATTCTACTCTAAGAGCATGTAGAAATACACTTTGATTTTTGTGGTCCCATGCTTGTGCAACTTTAAGGTTTTTAGTGTGCAGGTGTGGGGTCTGGTTAGATCTCTGGCCATCGGATCTAGAGAGGGAAGATCAACGGCCACCTTTTGGTGGGCATGCTGGTGGGGCCGAAAAGATAAACCACTAATGGTTTCCCACTTTCATCGGGCGCCTTCCGAACCAAAGACAGTTTTAAGGAAAAGCCAGCGACTCTGTTCAGGAAGCAACACATGGCGGAGGATTGAAAAGGCAAACCACCTTCATCGCGAGGTATTCAATGGGCTTTTTAGGCCGCGCGATATGGACTCTAGCCGTTGGATTAGGAAAAGAAGATCAACGGTCAATGTTGATCGGGCAACTTTAGGGTTTCTTGGTGATTTCGCCCTTGCGTGGGTCGTTTCTTAACTGTCGAATTGTTTGAAGACTGTTCTTTGGTTGGTTTTGGGGAGCGGACCTCGGATCCACTACCCTGTTCTTAGTTCCAGGGCAATCTAGGCCCTGTCTCTGTGTGATTTTTGGAGGATTTTGTTGGGTATATTGGGTTTTTCTCACTCCCCTTTGTGGGAGTTTGTGCCTCTGGGAATTTGTTGTAACATGTGCAAAATATTTTATTTCCTAAGTTAATAGGACCGTCTATTGCTTAAACAAAAAAAAAGAAAATGAACTTCAAATCCTTGTACTGATAATGGGTGGCAACACACTTCAATTGAGTTTGAAATTTATTTTTGCCAATATGGGATCAAGCATCAAATCGCTATTCCCGACAATTCTCAACAAAGTAATATAGCAGAAAGAATAAATAAGTCACTATTGAATATGGTGTTTTCAAGGCTATTTTTCAAGAATGTGAAGTTGATGTAGTTATATGTGCAATATATGTGAGAAATAGGAGTCCATCTCATGCTTTTGGGAACAAGATTCATTTGAAATGTGGTAAGGTTGCATTCCTTTGGTTAGGCATCTCAGGTCTTTAGTTCTACTTGTTATGCCTTAATTCCTAAGAAGCAAAGAAACAAACTTGGTGCAAGGAGTCGAAAATGCATCTTATTGGGGTACTCAAATACCAACAAAACATATCATCTTTATGATGAGGTAAACAATAGGTTAATTCTTTCTAGACGTGATTTTTCTTGAATCAAACAAGAATGACAAAACTATTGAGTGGTAGCTTGATCATTTGGATAGATTCACCCATGTAAACACATATCATAAGTTTGATGATGATATTCCACATCTTGAAAGGGAATCCCTATCGTGGATCAATCTCTGGAATATCCTTTGGATGTTCCATGCCCCCCTAATGTAGAAGATCCAACCTCTTCATCAGAATAGGAAGATCAATTGGAGGGAGTGAGAGGAATGAAAGGTTGAACCTTAATGGGAATGCAACACCATTTTAATCAGTGGAGCAACCTAGGCCATCAGAGAAATGTCAAAAGTATACATAAATACACTTGAAAGTGTACATCTTGATGAGGTTGGAAAGACATGAACAAGAAGCTTAAGAAGACAAGATGATATAGGTGATGTGGATAATTCAAATTTAAGTGATGTTAGTGATATGAATGTTTCATATGATTGTGAATTGAATTTATCTACTAATTTTGAACCAACTTACTTTGAAGAAGCTAATTTTAATGATGAGTGGGGAGAAGGCATGCATGAGTGTGATGTTGTTATCAAGAATGGGTCATGGAATTTGTTTGATATTCCATTTGGCACTGAACTAATTGGCTGCAACTGGGTCTACAAGAACAAGTACAAATTAGATAGCTAACTTAACAAGAATAAGGCGAGGCTTGTGGCAAAAATATTTGCATAGAGAGAAGGCATAGGCTATGAGAAGGCTTTTGCCCCCATAACAAAAAGGGTTACCATTTGTGCATTGTTGGATTTGGTAGCATAGAAGAGGTGGACGATTCATCACTTGAGTGTGAAGACAACCTTCTTGAATGGAGACTTGAAAGAGATTGTTCACATGCTTTAATTAGAAGGATTTATTGTGAAGGGTCATGAACATAAGGTACAAAGACTCATCATGTCTTTGTATGGCCTAAAGCAAGCACCTCGTGGATGGTATGGAAAGCTAATTGAGCATCTTTTGAAGGTCAAGTTCAAGCATTTTGACCTTGATGATGCATCCTTTTTTTGTCAAGAAACTTGGCAAATTATTGTATATCTTGTGGTGTATGTAGATAATCTTTTGATATCAGGGAACACTGAAGCATATATTTCATCCATAAGAAAGAACTGAAGAATGGTTTTGAGATGATAGACATGTGACATATTCACTACAACTTGGGGATTGAAGTAACTTAGAATCCAAAGCATGTATTCAACTCCCAAAATAAGTACATTGGAGAATTGTTGAACAAATATGCCTTGGCCAATTGTAATTCTCTTTACTCCAATGGAGAAAAATTATGAAACTAACATTAAAAGGAGGGAATGAATTTGAGGTTGCAACAAAATATATACAATTGCTAGGTTTGTTTCTTCTCCCATTGTACATATAACTCATGATGATGAGATACATTTATATATGTGATGCTATTTTGTATAATTTCTCCACATTTGAGTCCTTGATTAGACAACCATCAAGGTTCAACATGTTTAGTATTGACTTTGATATATCATTTTTATTTGGCATCCACTGCATCATATATATTAGTGCTTTCTTCAAATTTATGTGCCAATGTGTTTATTTGATGTTGTTGTTGCTTTATATGTTTAAAATTCTGAAAAAAATGAATATATTTTGCATTTTTAAATGTTTTCCGTGGTTTTTTATTTATTTATTTTATTTTTGCCAATGTTTTAGAAAAGATGTTTTCTAGACTCTCATTGATTTTTTTCAACACTAGTCTAAATTTGTCTATTATTTTTATGTGTGTTCAACAATGGTATTAGAGCGCAGGTCCTACTTACAAGCGTTTATGCCATTCTAAGCCTGTCACTGTCAACCTACTTACAAAAGTGTTGTGAGCTCCCTTAGCTGGATCCTCCTTGTTGCGGGTATCATTCATTGATCCAATTTTTTTTGTGAATACTTTCTAAAATGCAAATCTCCATTACAAGACGTTTACTGACACTTACATTTGCATGTGAACATGAGCAAGCACATACTTTAAACAATGCTTCACCAATCCAACATCATAATCAAGAAGCAAGTAAACAAGAAGCAATCATAACACAAGACATGACAATTAAGTTCGTCTAGTGTGGGCTACTTCTCTGCTCTCTAGGTCAATAGTGCGGAGGCCGCTTCATTAGTCTCAACAAAAGATAATGAGTACATGGCATATCTTCATCAACACAATGATGGATCTCTCATCTCGAGTGGCAATATCTCTCCAAAGAGATGTTCTCCTACAACGAACTCTCACTCACAAAGGCTTTTCCTTAAAGAAGATAAAGAAATCACTTTCTCACAAAAGTGGCATAAAATAGACACTCTCACATAAGTGGCAACATGTCCTCTTAAATCCACTGGTTAGATTCAAATTATACTCATCAGCATCATAATAATCGTCTCACAATACTGAGACCAATCGTTGTAAACATGACTACTTTTTGACAAAGTGTCAACATGGTCCTCTTTCAACACTATACCACCTCAGTTTTCATGCAAAGGCTCAAATGACAAATTCCCTGCAAAGATTCAAATTTTGTTGCCTTGTTGCAGGATACCACGATCACCAGAACCTGCAACATACATCCATCCTTTTGCTGAAAGAAAAACAAGTAAAATGACCAAAATGCATAATTATACTTCTCAATATGAAGATGACTTGAAAATCGATTTCTCAAATGCAAAAATGGACTGCACCATTGTGATCCTTCTGAAATTCTAAGCAAACTGAGTATAAACTTGACCCCATTTCGACATTGTTAAATCTGGGCCTCCAAGGAATCAAAAAGCTTCCTCACAACATCAAAGAATATTCTCTGACCCAAGGTTTTGCTTGGAACCAGGGGTGTCAGGTTTTTGCTCGTGCATGGTTCTGCTTTGCACATAATTTCACCTCCACTCACTCTGTTGGCTTTCAGCTCTGTTAGGTGTTTGAAATTCGAAATTCCTCAAAGATAAATATTTTTTACGGTGGAGATTAAAAGATCATCAAATTTTTATTAATGGTCAAGATTATTTTGATAGGGATCAAGCCAGGTAGCCGTTATTTTCCACTTGGAGGATTTCTCTCTAAATTAGAAGTCATTTTTCTTCTCAAATCATGATGAAAATTATGGCTCCGGTCTATGTAATTTTGTAACGCTAGTATTGATCCATTGATTTGCTTGGAATTTTTGAGATCATAATAAAAAGACTTTGTGGTTCAATTCATGGTGTTCTTTGTCCATTGATTTGTGGTACATGTTGGCTATGTTCCTTTCTGTATTCTGTTAAATTTTTATATAAGCTTGTTATTTCATTTGTAAGTAATAATAATATTTTGTTGGTAGATTTTAGGTCTATCTTAGGTGATCTGATTCACCATATGTCTAACAAGTTTGCTTGAAGAAATATACAGAGATTTGTAGGTACACTGGCCCTTGGGCTCCAAGTTGACAAACTTTGGAGAAAAGCCGACATTGTTTGGGCTTTGGAAAATTTTATGTGATTTCCTTATTTCACTAAAGGTTGTGGTTAATACTATAACTTTTGAAACACATTGATCCATTGTCATTATTTAAAACAATATTTCTCAAAAAGTTTCATTCTACAAGTATTGTATATTTATAGATAAGTGTAAATATTTTGTAAAATAATTTTTTCTAACCCTTGTTTTACAACAATTGGGGTTTATTTGAAATTTTGTATATATTGGAGTTTTGGGGAAATTTTTATTTTCATTTCTGCAGGTGACCTTCAAGCTAATCAAGAAGATTTTGTTGGGGTTTTTACCTAGATCTAGGCCCTTAAGGGAAAGATCTAGTCTCAATAAAAAGTTGCAGGGCCAGCATCCAAAATTTTGTAGTGAATTTGGGCAATTTGAAGATCTGAAGTAAAATTCAAATTTCGAAAGGGTTTGATGAATTTTTATGGCCTTTTAAGCCCAACTTTTTCCCTCCTAGCCCTAGTTTCAACCTCCTCCTCCATTTTGGTTGAGTCGGTAGCCATGTTGGGTCTCCTAAGCCTTGTTGTGGTCCTATCCTCCTCTGTCGTCAGCCCTCAAGGGCCGCTAGCCTAAGCCACAGGCCATGGGGCCGTTCTCTAGCCCTTGGCAACCCTTGTTCCCTTAGACATTGCCCTATCCTAGGCTTCTAGCCTAGTTTTTTCCCCTTCCAGGCCAATCGTTGGCCTTTAACCTCCATTCTAGCCCTTTTCCTAGCCTTCCGTGCCTCATTTAGTCATTACAGTGGGTTATCTCTGATTTTTGAGCTAATATTTGGTGTTTTGTAGAGATTTTGGGTTAAATTTTGTGGTTGCAGGAGGTCACCCAATTAGAGAAGTTGTGGGCAAGCACGCTTATCCATCTCCAAGGCAAAAGGGCCTACTGATTTGCTCCTCAAAACCATCATTCTCTTCACTACTTACTAGCAACCTATGATCACTTGTTTGCAGAGCTTAAAAGTTCTCAAACTCATCAAGGTATTTGTCCCTCGTTTTCCCTTGCATATGGTTTGCATATTGTATTTGGCAGAGTGGTTTCATTGGGCTACCCTCTAATCTGTCATTGGCTTCCATCATTCACATTTTTGCATAACATTTTATTCTTGCATTTATTGCATCTTAAGGGATCTTATCTAATCATTTGCAAGTATTGGGATAAATCTGGCATCTTTTGCTTATTGTTGTCATAAGAAGCACAAGTTAAATAATGTTCCTAAAAATTGTTTCATGCTCTAAAGATGAGCATTGTGAAAAGGATTGTTAACATTGTCAGTTAAGTTGCTAAATAGATTGATAATTAGCCAAGTTGTTTGGTTGTTTCATAATAAGAACATTAACACATTGTTGTCTATTGTGAGTTTCATAAGCTTCAAAAGTTTCACTTAATAAGCTCATTCACATAAGCACATAAGCCTAAGATCTAATTTATTGGTTAACATTGCTCAAATTAATTGGGTATTGACATCTCTTGTTTGCATTGAAGATCTAATTATAATTTTTGGCATTATCTTAACTTGGAATGCTTCTAATTATCTAAATAGCATTAATCATCTAATTGTCTTTAGTGATTGCCATTGATATCTTTCATACAAGTGTTAAAGAGAATCTTGGTTAATTGCTTTAAGTAATATTGTGGATAAGTTCTCTAGTATCATTTACTTGCCATTTTTGTTTCATGGTTAAAATCTATTGTGGATGACAATTTTATCTTTGGCATATTGGTGATTTATTTATTTAAGCGCATTTCTCTTGTTATCATTTGGGCAATTATCTCTTGGTTATCTCTTGTATCTTGTGGGCACTTGTGATATTGAGCACACCATCTTGTGTTCAAGATTGTCTCTCAGTTATTAAGTACTCTTGTGTGATAACTAAAGATCAATTGTGAATTAAGTACTTAAAATCATAAGCAATCTTAAATCAAGGGTTGAACTATCTTGCATTGCATTCTAAGTCTAGTTGTGCATTAATCAATTCACCTCCAAGCCTAAGCTTGGTTGATAGAAAGATAGCCCCCCCTTCATCTTGTAGCTTGCGAAGGTTAGAACCTCTCTAGTGGTTAAAACAATGACCTTGCATTTGTTAGTGCCATAGTCTCTACAATGCTGGAGGCATCATGCACATTAGATTTCAAGTAGAGGTATCGTTAACCAAGCTTTTTCTTGCTTCACCTTGACTTCTCTCTACCACCTACTTTTGAGACTAGCCTCAAAACAACCAGGGATTAAGGGATTTACTTAGCTAGGCATTTAGTTAAATAAGCCAAGATCTTGCATTTCACCTAGATTTTAGATCTTGCATTTCATATAGGATAGTTGAGCATTCCTTAAGTAGCGGTTGTTCATTTGGTGATTTGGTCTCCAATCGATCTAAAGCAAGTAGTTGTCAACACAAGACATTGGTATCATATATAAATATAATCAAATCTTTAAAACTCGCTAAAATCAACCAAGTGGCTAGAACATTCAATTGTTTCTTTCAGACTTGTTGGTTGCCAACGGGTCTTGCATTCTCTCATTTCATAAGGACAATCCCCCATAGCCTGTTGTTGGGAGACACCTAGAATGGAGAGGGCAGGGATAAGAGTGACAACCCCTGCCTTGAGTCATTGTCACATCGCCACTCGCCAACCAATTATATATAATATTTATATTTTGAATTATATATTATATATATATATATATATATTTATAATATATAATGTTATTATTTTGAATTCAAACAAAAACCATCCATCAGATTGCATTAGGGGCTGCTGGCAAAATTAACCATTCAACAATTTGATTGGTTTTGTCTGCCGCCAAGTCCGATTTTTTTGTGCACTTTGTTGCTACCAAATTTAGCGAATTCTGCTAGATTCAGCGGTTCTGCCAAACATAACCTTTGGTAACTCCCCTTTGCCAAGTTTAGCTGAGATTCGCCAGATTTGTCTTGCTGTCACCAAATTCGGCCATATTGCCAAAGTTAGCTATGCTCCAAATTTAGTTAGCGCTCTGCTAAACCCTGTCACTAGGCCAAGTTTGACTGAAACTTTTACTGGCCATAACTTGCGCATACGAAGTTGGATTGATGCGCCGTCTATGCCATTGGAATCAGGGTGACGACCTCTACGATCTAGTCCTAGTTTTGATGAGATATGAAGACTTCGATTTTTGAGCTTCTCCAAAGCCACCTGGATCATTCGTCCCCACTAAAGGAGCTTTTGGCCCTCCAAAAGCATAAACATGACTGCAATCTCATTTTGCATAACAAATGGCTCTAACAGGTTGCCTTCCCTTTCCTTCACCCTTATACTTTGAAACTTGGAATGATGAAACTAACTCTTGTATGCAAACTCATCACTGCTAATGGCTATTCAATTTGCAAGTCCCAAACAAAACCCAAATTTTCCAAGGGTTTATAACGCACTCATGGTCAAGTTTACAACAAAAACTATTGCTCGTGCTATCCAACTAAAAGGCCAAAATATCACTATTTTGCCAACACAAATGATGTTATACATTCATCACATTTACAAACAACTACAACATGTGATTTACAAATGTGGCCATTCTCAACTACTTAAAAATGCCAACCATATCTTATCCAACTAGGTTAATGGGTCTTCTTCCTATAGCTGATTCTCTTGTTCAACCACTTGAACCACTAGTTCCTTCACAGGTACTTTCTAGTCCTTCTTGAGCCACAACTCTAGATGGAGCTTCCAACATGTGGATATTTGATGTCCACCCTTGCTGGAATGGCTACGAAAGTTCTTCCTCCAGAATTTCCCGACCTTCTTTCTACCCTAATGTGGAGAAGGGTCTTCATGTCCTGGCCTCTTCTTTGCTGCGATTCTTTTCCAACACTTAGCAACAACATGGTTATCTAGACCACAAAATGTACATGTTTTTCTATGCCATAAGTTCTTCTTAGAATTATTAATTTGCTTGTAATCAAAATGAACATTAGAATATCGAGACTTTTTATACCTTGTTGGGTTGTCTTTGATGCAATCCTAGCGAGAAGAACTTGCCTTAGCTCTTCCTTCACAATGCTTACTATCATAGGAAGATTGTGATGTGCTCTCATCATCCTCTTTCCTTGATGGTTTTGGCAATGGATTGGATTCTTTGTTTGAGGAATCCCTTGCCTCTGTGTTAATTTGGCAACTCAGTGACAAATTCCAACCATGGGACTAGATTCTTCTTTTTGAGAGGACCAATTTTGGCTATTAAAGTGCTCAATTTCGACAAGGAAAAGTGTACTTATGAAGAAAAGCCCACATATGCATATTTGGACTGCTCGATGTTAAATAGGAAGTTGGTCACCCTTGGGAGCCCATAAATACAAGTGACCTCAAGCTCATTTGGACATCACCAAGCATTATCTTCTTCTCTTCTTCATTGATTGGTTCACACAGGTCTGAGGCTGGGTTGAGAAAAGAGGTTCACACAGGTCCAAAGTTATAGGATTTGAAGCTTGCACCTATTTTAGGGTTTTAGTTTTAGATTGTAGGCCCGTCAAAGCAATTTTCGACTATAACCGCAACCTACCATGCTCAAGGGTGCGGTTGGAAGGTCTCAATTGCATGCACAACTCTTCCTTCGTGCAGTTTGTCTCTAGGGCTAAATTTGATATCTAACCGCAATTTACTGCAGATAGAAAAAATTGTCTCTGATAGATATTGATGCTAGGAACATATTTTTGAATGTTGTTGGGTTAATTTTGCTAGATGATTTTGTATTTTTCTCATTGTACTCTCCGCTGAACATTTTATGACAATCTAATAGAAGAAGAATTTTCGAAGGGTTTTCCCTCTTGTGGGGTTTTTCTCTGGTGTTTGACCTAATCTAGAGTCTCTTGTTGATGTGTTGATTGCCTCTTTTGTCAGTGCATTTACTATTCTATCTTCAATTACTGTTGATGATTACAAAGATTAATTGTTATTGAACATATTGCTAATTGAAGAATTGAATCGGGCTAAAAGTAATTGAAACAACATAGAGCAGTGTGAAAATTAACATGGGTTTAGAGCTAAGGTGAAAGACAAGCCCAAAAGGAGACAAACATTGAAGCAAACATCTTTGGAAAGTTGAAGAAGCTTATCTAGTCAAGTCAAGATGTCTTCCTCTTTCTTCAAGGAACATGAGAAGTTGGGTGACTCATCAACTTTGTTGCATGGAATATCAGGTTGGAGATCATAGCTGATAACAATGATGTTTTGGAATACATTAAGGGAAAAGTATTTGAGCCTCTAGAGAATGCTTCCGCTGCTACCAAGAACAAGCACAAGAAAGGTGAGTTAAAAGGAAAGAAAATTATAGTTGATGGTTTACAGGGTAATCTACTTGCATATGTTGGAATTATAAGAAAGTCTAAGGACATATATGATAAGATAACTGACATGTATGAAGTCAACAATTTGAATGAAATCATCTCCTTGAAAGATCAACTCAAAGACATGAAGATGAACAAAGGGGACTTTGTGCAATCCTACATTATGAGGATATCTCGTCTTAGAGATCAACTGCAAAGAGTTGGGGAAACTGTGTCTGACAGAGAATTGGTGATTGTAACTCTTAGAGGTCTTCGTCCCATGTGTGGAACCTTCATTATTACTATAAGCAACAACAATACCTTCCCATCATTTGACGACATTGTTGAAAAGCTCACTCAAGAAGAATCAAAGATGATAACTAGAGGAAGGATTCAAAAGCATGAAGAGGGAGAGCCCATTGTATTCATCACACAAAACAAGAAGAAGAAAGGAAAAGGAGGTCCATCAAATTCAAGAAATCCTACTCCTCGAAATGCAAAGAGAAGGAATGATAAAACATTATCTCACATTGAATGCTACAATTGCCACAAGAAGGGTCATTCTGCTTGAGATTGCCTCGAAAAGAACAATGGTCCACGCTACAACCCTAGAAGCAACAACAACATGTTTGATGATCGAAGAAATGATCGCAAGGAATGATCACAATGGAAGGGATGAAAGAAGAAGAAGAGATGCTCCAAGTGACCATGAAAAAGATCATCGTCCTCAAAAGAAGTCGAGATACTCTCGGTATGAAAGTAATGTTGACAATCAATTTGAATATATTCTTATTTCTGCCCTTACTAGTTCTTCTCCTCTTGATTCATGGGATAGTTGGTTGGTTGATAGTGGGGCCACTCATTATTTCTCTAGGTATAAGTAAGTTCTCTCTAATTTGGAAGAGAGGGAGTCAAATTTGAAAATTATTCTTGGAGACAACTCCACTCATCCCATTAAAGGCTTTGGGTTCATCAAATTCCATTTGGAGTCTGGGGAAATTGTTTTTCTTTATGATGTGATGTATGTGCCAGGATTGAAGAAGAATTTGGTATTAATATCTACTTTGGAAGACAAAGGGATGAGGGTTGTTGATTTTTGAGTAGCTTGGGAGGCACTTCAAGCCCTAGGGTTTAGGGTTTGGAGGTTGGAGCACCACAAGAGTCACCTGTGGGCTTGGAACCCAAGGTTGGGGTTTTACACCCATCAATGTTTGGGCCAAAACCATGGAGCATTTTCTACATGTGATGGACGGAGATGATGGAGGATGGTGAGGAGAATCCAACACAACAAGAATCGTTGAAATCTGAGTTGTAGAAGATGAGTTATGAATTTTTGAAGTTGATAATGAATTTTTGGGTGTTCAAGTCATGTAGGCTTGAAGTGAAATTAGCCAAAACTCATGTCTCTTCACTAATTTGTTGAGCCATTCTAAAGTGTATAAATAGAAGGTGATGTGATTCATTTTAGCATCTGAAGGTGTACCAATTCATAGATAAATCTATGAATTAAGTCGAGCTTAAGGGAAGGAAGACGAATTTGTTTAACGGTTCTCTTTGGGTGAGTTTGACACTTGTGAAAAGATTGAATTGGTACAGGAGGACATCTGCAGGCTTGAGGGAAAAATCTAGGCTGAGTTATGATGTGTTTCTCCTCTTGTAAGTATGAATTCCGAGCAAGTAGACAACCACATTCATTGGGCAGATTTTGGAGGTGTATTGGTGAGGTTTTAAGGGATTTCTATCCCTGTTCAGAAGGCCGCAACCCTAGAGACTAGAGAAAGTAGGGTGTAGGCCTAACTGAGGTCAAGTGATGGTGATTTGGGGTTGGTTATTAGCCTTGAACAACAACGAAGAAGAGGAGGACTTGAAGGACCCTAGCCACAACAAAAGAGAGGTCCGTGGGGGTGTTTTGTAAGGCTGACATGGACTTGTGTCTTGCCCTAACCAGGCCACATAAATTGCAACAACGAAAAACCTCAGTCCAAGATGAATGCAAAGGTATGTATGATGAGTTTATGTTGAATTTAATGCTAGTTGGATCAGATTTATATGTAGCTTGTGGGAGCCATGTGTTGAGGTTGACTTGGGTGGTTGGAAACCTCAACAAGGAGCAGATACTACAGTAATTGTATTGGGAATCGTTGGACTGATGGAGGGTAACGTGTTGATGACCCAACGTAGCCCTTGACAAGCAGGCATACTGTGAGCTTGACAATTGAAGGTTGGGTGAAGGATTGAGCCTAATGTGTAGCTCTTTGATGGACGAATGAAGCTACTAGATTGGCAGATTGGAGCTCAGGTGTTGGTCAACCTAGAAGAGTAGATTGGATCAACTCGTGTTCATTGTAGTAGAAGTGACTTGCAACAATGATATGTGGCAGCCCTCCTGGAGACTCTATGTGTTGTCTCTTGATGGACTAAGGGACAACTAGAGAGCAGAATTGAAGCAAAGGACTGAGAGGATGAGATACGACACAAAGACTGCAATGAGATTGTCATTGTATCTTGTATCCCTTGTATGGGAGCCCTAGATTGTTTTACTACTCGGTTTAACATAACGAATATTGGGTTGTTGTACATATTTGTACAAAAGTTGTCTATAATTGTGCATATGTGATTTACTGTTTTATATTGTTCTACTGCGCAAAGTAGTTATGTTGAGATTCTTGGTTTGTTAGCATCAGAGATTCTAAGATTCTATCCTAGACCCAAGATCGTGGAAATTCAACAAGGGTTGCCTTCATCAAGGGAAATGTTCTTACTTGACTTGTTGGATCACATATGAGAGATGCATTCACATTGGGATCAAGATTTGAAGTACTCTAAAGGGTTACTAGAAGAACTCTTCTAGCGTTGGTCCATTATACTAATCATCTAAACAAGCTATGGCACCGAAGATTGGCCCATTTACATTATCACGCTCTTCCAAAATTGAAGAAATTGGTTTTTGGTATTCTCGATGTTCAAGCCCAACATCATGGAGTATGTCTAGGTTGCACCAATGGAAAGAAGATAAGGGGTCCATTCCCCCTCTAGCGAGAACAAGACAAATACCATCCTCCATCTCATTCATTCCAACTTATGTGGTCTGATGCCCGTACATTCTATTGGTGGCCATTTCTACTACATCACTTTCATTGATGACTTCTCAAGAAAGACATGGATATATTATTTGAAGCACAAGGTTGAAACCTTCAAAATGTTCAAGGAGTTCAAAGCTTTGGTCGAAAATAAAACGAAGAATAAAATTAAGATCTTGAGGTCCAACAATGGTGGCGAGTACATTTTGAATGAGTTCATCAATTTTTGCAAGAAGGAAGGTATCAAGAAAAAGACGATTGTGCCCTATACTCCCGAACAAATTAGAGTAGCTAAGAGAAAGAATTGGTCTATTGTAGAAGTCGCTTGTGCCATGCTCCATGATCAAAAGTTATTGAAGTTCCTTTGGGGAGAAGCAATGAATGCTGTCGTATATGTTCAAAACAAGGTGCCTCATCAAGCATTGGAAAACAAAACCCTCGAAGAAGTGTTTACTAGTGTCAAACCTGAAGTTGGCCATCTCCGTATCCTTGGTTGCCTCATATATTCCCATGTACCAAAGGACAAAAGAAACAAGCTGGAAGCCATGGGAAGAAAAGGTTCGTTTGTCAGATATTGTGAAACTTCTAAAGCTTTTAGAATATATATTCCTAGTCAAAGGAAGGTTGAAATCAGTAGGGATGTAACATTAGATGAAGATACTTCCCTTAGGAAAGCAAGGGACCTTCATTTGCCTCCTCCTCCTGAGAAGAAGAATAATAATATGGATGTTTTCGATGGTCGTTCCATGCCTGAATCTGAGACATACATCGTTGATGATCCCATGGAGCCCATGGATCCCTTAGACCTTCCTCCATGTGATCCTCTTGCCAAAAAGGGACTACTTTGGCTTCATGACACATTATAGGATGATGAGGGACAAGTTCCTGTTCAAAGATCATTTAGAGAAAGCAACAAGCCATGCAGGTACCAGGGATATGTTGCAGCCATGAACACTATGATTCAAGCCGAACCTCCCACCTTTGAAGAACCCATGAAAGAACAAGTTTGGAAGGATGCTATGGTTGAAGAATATGAGTCTATTACAAAAAATGACGTATGGGATGTTGTGCCGAGATCGAAGGGGAAATTCGTGGTGACTTCAAAGTGGCTATTCAAGTTCACACATGGAGTTAATGGTAGCATTGAGAAATATAAAGCAAGGTTCGTGGCTTGAGGATTCTCCTAGAAAGAGGGAGAAGATTATGATGACATATTTGCACCTGTGGCTCGATATACAACCATTCGTTTGGTAGTTGGTCTTGCTGCCAGTCAAGGATGGACCCTACATCAGATGGATGTAAAGACAACATTCCTCCATGACATCTGACAGGGAGAAGTGTATGTTGAGAAGTCGTAGCGATTTGAAGTATAAGATCGAAAGACACATGTTTGCAGGTTGAATAAGGCATTTTATGGTTTGAAGCAAGCCCCAAAAGCATGGTACGCCCGCGTAGACAATTATTTGGTGAAGCTGGGATTCACTAGAAGCAATGTTGATCCCAACCTCTTCTTCAAGGTAGTCCAAGATAACGCCGTTGATTTTGGTTTTATATGTTGACGATCTATTCTTGATAGGTAATGAGCCCTTGATGATCGAGTGTAAGAGGGAGTTAGTGTCTGAATTTGAGATGGACCTTGGACTCATGCACTACTTTCTAGGCCTTGAGGTGCGACAAAGGCCTGGTGAGATTTTCCTTTCACAAGGAGAATATGTCATGACACTGTTGGAGAGATTTGGAAGGACAAAATGCAAGTCCTTGCCCACACCAATGGATATGAATTTCAAGAAGTTATGTGGAGAAGTTGTAGGACCCAATTTGGCGAATCCATCCGAGTATAGATAGTTGATTGGGGCTTTGATGTTTTTAGTGAATGCTCGTCCAGACATGTGCTATGCAGTCAACACGTTGATTCAATTCATGAACGAGCCTCTCCATGCATATTGGATTGATACTAAACAAATTTTGAGATATTTGCATGGGACAATAACCCTTGGTCTGAGATATAATGTTGGAGATGTTCGACTTCATGGATATACTGATGTTGACTAGGCAGGGAACATTGTCATCAAGAAGAGCACATCTAGATGTTTTTTAGTCTTGGATTTGCCATGATATCTTGGATGAATAGGAAGTAGAAGTATGTAACATTGAGTGTTGTTGAAGCAAAGTACATTGCCACTAACATGGCTAATTGCAAAACAGTTTGGTTGAGGAAGCTCTTTGGAGAACTATTTGAGCAGGTCCTAGACACTACAGTGACATTGCAACATCAAGAGTTGGATCCGTCTAGTAGAGAATCTCGTATTTCATGAGAAGTCCAAGCACATAGAGATTTGATATCATTTCATTCGAGACATGGTGCAGAGAGGAGCCATTAGACTCCATCATATATCGATAAATGAGCAGGTTGCAAATATTCTCACCAAGTCTTTGTTGAAAGGGAAATTATTGGTCTTAAGGGAGTAACTTGGACTGATGGATGTGACCCCTCCTGATAAGGGGCCTCACTAATCGAGAACACTAAGCCAATTCTTTCCCCCTGTCTGAGCTCCCAAGGTGAGGATTTGAGATGGAGGGCTCCTGTGATTGAGGGATCTTTGGACAATAAGGTCATATATGTTGCTCCCCTATCTGTTACCCATAGGGTTGGAGATGTTGCTCCCTTATCTTGTTCTTTGTAGTGTATAGCCTAGTTGGCATTGTACCCACAAGTTGGGATTTTTGGGATTACCGTTCCCCATTTGGCCAACGGGTTGAGGTGTACTTAGGGGTGTGCAACCCAAGCTGATTATGATGCATGTGTTCTACCACATGACTCTTGAGGGTCATTGTTGGTAAGATTAGTGGGAAATAAGATGGGTTGAGATGTGCTCCCTTACATCAACTATTGCTCGATATGGGGTTGAAGATGTTTTGCTCCCCCATGAGATTCCGAGTTGAGATGTGCTCCCAGATGTAGATTCAGGTTGAGATGTGCTCCCTAATATTGTTTTTGGATTGAGATGTGCTCTTTGACGTTATAGAGGGTGGTAGCTAATGCTCCCTGATTCCTCTTCTTTAGATTCGAGAATGTTTCAGTGGATATAGTTGAGTAGAGATGGGACATGATATGTCGATAGGATACACATGGCATGATGTAGTTGGAATTTCTCCCTAGTTGAGAGGGAGGGTTTGATTTGGCAGCTTAGTGACAAATTCTAGCTATGGGACTAGATTCCTCTTTTTAAGAGGACCAATTTTGACTATTAAAGCACTCAATTTGGACAAGGGAAAGTGAACTTATGAAGAAAAGCCCACATATGCACATTTGGACAGGTTGGCCCTAAAAGGAAATTGGTCACCCTTGGTTCACACAAGCATGAGGCTGGGTTGAGGAAAGAGGTTCACGCAGGTTCAAAATTACAGGGTTTGAAGCTCACATATGTTTTAGGGTTTTGGTTTATGATCACAATCTCGTCAAAGACAATTTTCGACTATAACCACAGGCTAGCAGGCTCAAGGGTGTGGTTGGAAGGTATCAATTGCATGCACAACTCTTCTTCCGTGCTGTTGGGCTCTAGGATTAAATTTGACATCTGACTGCGGTTGACGACAGACAAGAAATGTTTTCTCTGATATATATTGATGTTGGGAACACAATTCTAAATGTTGTTGGGTTAATTTTGCTGGATGCTTTTGTATTGGGTTCATTGTACTTTCAATTGACTTACATAACAATTTCCCTGGCCGTCAGTGAACTGACTGGGCCAAGGAATAAATGTAGAAACTGTCTGTAAGAGTTTATTAATCTTATCTAAGGTAGTGCTCCCTTTCCAATCTTTAATATATGGCATATGTTTTTTTATCCTTCCCTGTCGATTTATTATAATCATTTCTGCATAATAGATTTAAAATATTGTTGTTACAAGGTTACACTCTTTTTTAGGGTCAATTTTTCTTTCTTTGGGGATATCATTCTTTGAAATTTTAGGAGAGTTTCTGCTCCCTGGTTACCATGTTCCATAGGTTTTTTCAGAGCAATAACAAAACTTAATAACATAGATTTTCACATCTTCTTTCTTTATTTTCTACAAGAGTCACAATGAAATTCTTTTCACAATACATTCCCATATCTATTTTAAGAAAGAATAACATACACAATTCACACACAAAATCTTTTTTGTATTATAAAAGAGTATCCAAGGGAATTTATACTACACCTGTTTTCTTTTCAAAAGAAAAATAACCCACACACATACTTATTTGTTATGTTTCCCATCTAAGAATTTACAAGTGAGACCACACTGCCCTACCAATGAGAATTGGCAATTACATCTAATTTCTCCCCCCCCGAGCTTCTCGATTCCAGAGCAGTCGCTTTTAGATAATATTCATTCATATTTAATTCCATTCAAATTTAATTAACTGGAATCAAGAATGCATAGTCTAGCCTAATATTTTTCTCTCAGACCAAGTTTGAATCTGGAATTTCCATTGGCCTTGGTCGAGCTCAAGAATACTCCATCGGTAGCGTCCTACCGACCTTCCCATTTTCATGTTCAAGTTTTTCTCTTTTTCTCTGAAGCCTCCAGTTTTTTTCAAAAACCCTATCCATTTGGCATGCTCCCTCCCACTGAGATGTTTTTAAATTCTAGGGAAAGAAAGAAAAGATAGTTGTCATTAACTATCTGGTTATTTTGAGAATTTATTAGGGCCTCATCCCTAAATTCTGAGACAACATAATTTCTTTTAACCTATGATTTGTTTTCTTTTCGAAATAAACCAAATTTGTAATACTTAAAAACCTTACTTTAACTATATAAGTTGTGCATTGCAGTAAAAATAAATAGTAAATATTTACAACAAATGGGGTGTCACACTTTTCAAATTTACATTACCATAACTTATCATAAAATACCAACATTAAATTATAGATATCCAATTCATAATTAATAATAATAAATTTTTTTTTAAGTAATTTTTTTTTTTTTTTTTAATGTATATCATATTTATTTTTATAATTTTATTTAGGAAAGCCTCCAACACCCTATTTTGTAATATTTTTTATATCAATTATAAAATGGTTACCATCTTTAAAATATATACTAGTAATTTGAATTTTATGTACATTTGGTATAATATATTTTCAGAAAAATGTGGCTATAGATTCATCTTTAAGGATATATATGATTGAATGTGCATTTATAACCCAGAGAGAAATAATGAGGCTCTCACATGATCTGTTTTAAAGATTATTAACTAAGAATCCTCTTAGAGAGGGATGTTATCCAAAATAGATTACACAGGTATATGTTAAATGTGTCCTTTTTTTCATTTCAAATATTATTTTATATTTAATAAAATATGTCTCCCCGATCGGGATGTGACCTGGATCCTATGGGTATGCTTCGACCCACAGTTTAATATGCATATCCCAAGACAATCTTGTGCCACCCTCCACATGCACAAAGCACATGGAGAGGTGGCAGTGCACATGCAAGGTTTTAATGTTGACTCGGAAGGTGGCAAAGACATTAACAAGGCGGTGAATGTTAGTTTATCCCCCGTCAAGTTTGGTAAGTCTGTTTGTGTGCTTCGTTTGTTGGGGATTTGGTCTGGGTTGCTCATCGTCCTGAGGAAGGTGTCCATCAAACAACTTCACCGGACGTTGGTTTAGTGTCCTTTAGTTCAAGGTTTCTGTCACGGGTATGTATCGAATCCTAATTCCGTTATCCTTGCAACTATGGATCATCGTCTTTGTTTGTAGGTCTCTGGGGTGAAGGGAAATGTGTTAGTTTAGTGGGTATGGAAGGAGATTCCTCCAAAATTAGTCATGGTTGGGTCAATTCTATGTGTAGAGTCTCTTTACTGTGTTCCTATGTCAATGGTTTATGGAATTTGGTTATCGCGCATGGGTTTGTGTGGGGTCTGGCTTACAAGTCGCTAAGGGTTTTGCTACGCTCTCTGCCTCCAATGCATTGGATTTATACTTGAAACAAATATACGTGGGATCAACCCTAAACATTCAAGGTTTTGGTTAGTGGACATTTCTGTTTGTAATTACATGCCTGACCTTCGTGGGCACAATGTCATGGTCAGGTTAGGGCTATGTGAAGTGTCTCGTGTCTATTGTGTTCCTATGTTAATGGTTTATGGAATTTGGCTACGTCACATGGTTGTGTGTGAGACTTGGCCTATGGGCAGCTCAGGGTTTTGGTACTCTCTCTACCTTCAACGCATAAGATTGTTGCTTGATCTGAATATAGGTGGGCTTGTCCTAGAAAATTCTGGGTTTTGGTCAGTGGACAATTTTGTCTGTAATTATAGGCCCGCCTTTGTGGGCACAATTGGAACAATGGATGGCTCAAGGCCTTAGTTCTCTGTTGGTAAACTCTCGACAATAGGCTCTTGATTTGGCTCCTAATTTTCTTGACCTACTATGCCATTTTGTTGGAAAGTGCCCAGGTCTGGAGCGATCCCCGACAACCTCTTACCTCCAAGTTTAGACTCTGTGCGAGCTTGCTTCCATACGCTTAACTGGTCAATTATCCGCCTTGTAGGTTCATCAAAATGGCTCGTGCAACCTTTGGTAAAGGAAGGAATGGTCGGGGAACTTGTGACCGCGGGAAACAGAGAAAAGTGTACCCTGCTAAGGCCAGTCAACCCAGCTCATTAGGGGGGACGATGCATGGGCGCAAGTCAACATCTAGGATTATTAATGAAGCGGCCCAGGATTACCATTCAGAAACTTCTACCTCGGTCAGAAAACTCATTACAGAACGGGAAAAGGAGATTAAACAGAAAGAGGAAAGCGTGGAAATTGATCTGGGAACGAAAAACTTTGGTTCCAGACCCCGGATACACTCAGGGAAGATCCACCCAATATAAGCAAACAATCCACTTATATTGGATGATGAAGAGCCTTCTGGCTAAAGCTCTGGAGCAGTTGCCAACAGACATGCTTACGTCAGCCCATGGGTACCCATATTATAACAAGGAGTTTCAGAAGATCTGATTTCAATTACAGGAACAAAATGGCCGCCTCAGCCGCATTGAATAACATATCCCATGTATCCCTCACACTAAGCTGCCAGGGACCATTATGAAGGACCTTGTTCTTGTTGATTTAGCCAAAGATGAATATCGTGATGATGCACCCTTGGTTGTAGTTTTTGTATGCAACAGTTTCAAACTTTTAGGAATGTTGTCAGTTATGCTTATAGTTATTTAGATAGTAGGAAAAACAAGGTGATCCAAGATCTTTTACTTACAGATGCATCATAATTACATATAACAGAGTTCATTAACCATGAAACTTAAAAGCAAGTAAACAATGCAGAAATAATAAGAAGAACACAAAAATCATGACATAATGATTTGATTACAGAGTTCGTCCAATTCGAACTATGTCTTCGGGCTCTACTCAATAATGGGGAGGCCTTCATTCAATTAGTGGCATAAAAGAGATAAAAGTACAAGCAACAAGCAATTACAACCCGTATACCTCCAAGTTGAAAGATGGACAGAGGATGGAGAGCCCAGCTTCAGAAACAGACAATACCATTGAACTCCTGGGGAAAAACATTGCAAAAACTCCTATCCAAACTCCCAACTTGGATAATTGGGCCTTCTGCAACCACTCGAAACCTCCGTGTTGCTCAAGGCAAGGTCCGACCCGCTGCTAGAGTCAGGGTCTGCTGTGTGTAATAGATTCTAAGTATTTGGCTAGTCCTCTCCCCCTTGCTCTGACACAAACATTCAAATATATAGCATGGTGGCGAACCCTCAAAACCTAGGCACTTTTAACTTAAGAACCTAAGTTAGCAGGTAGAATTGGGCTAGAAGGATACACAGCAACAACCTTACCGTTATAGTGAAGCCCTGTGCCAACAAGGCAAACCCATTTCAATTGTGCATAAGGCTCGACAACATGTTTATCAACATTTCCAACTTATCGATGGACAGTCCAAAGCCAAGACAAAGGAACTCTGCGATAACCATGGACTCGACAGGAGTTTTAACCATAGAACATAATATTTTGCGTCCGACAACCCATCAAAATTGCAATTGGCATGGAACCATCGACGTACTGGCCTAGTTCATACTTTAGCGCTCTGCGATGTCTGCAGACCTGCCGGGTTTATTAAGCATAGAACATAAAATATTGCATCCGACCATCTATCGCGAAATCGCAATCAACGCTTACCCTTGGGGCCTTTTATAACACCATCCCCATTTCTGCGATTGCGATATGCAATAAATTGCATCGCAACCATGTCTTCGATGGGGGCCGATTCTTTACTATTCGTTCCTCCTCCAGCCTGCGATATGCGATATCACAATCACAACTCGCAATGCCAGGGGCTGATTCTCCTTAAGCCACTTCTCCTTTTTGCTGATATGTGATAGCGGGACCTAATGTAAGGTTGCCACTTGGCGCTTCCCAATTCGCTAGGATCTTTTCCATGTCATCTCCTCTTGCCACTTGGACAAGTCAAAATCGAACTTTGACTTCCTCTGACTTCTTCATCTGGACTTGGATTTGAGTGTTGTTCGCACCATTGGAATCAGGATGATGAGCAATTTGATCCGATGCTATGTTTATCCAAATTCTATCACTTTGATTTTTGAGCCTTTTACCATGCCATTGGTACTTTTATGAACATCCACCTGGACCAATCCTCCCCACTAAGAACTTTTGGACCACCAAAATATTTTTCAGTCAATTGGAAAGTGAGGAAATTACTCCCTCACTTTTTCCTTCTCCATCCATCAAGCTTTGCTTGGATGCATTCCTTTGAAGCCAACACGAATATACTCCACATCTCCCCATCGTGAAGTTTTGGTTTTCTAGTCGAGTATGATATGTTTGGGAAACTTATCTAGATACTCTGGTGCAAAATCATCCACTGTAGGAATCTGTGCAACCTCCTCGATATCCATAATCAATGGAGGTTCATAAAGCTTCAGGTTTTCAACATTTACTATGGAGTACATTTGCATATAAGCAGAAAAGTCAAGGCAAAAAGCATTGTCTCCAATCTTTGCCAATATGGTGAAGGGACGATATCGGATGGGTCTCAACTTCTTCCCTTCTCCCTTCATTCTATCCTTGCTAATATGGAGCCATACCTTGTCCCCAAATTGAAACTAATGGTCAACTCGATGCTTATCATGTCGAGCTTGACTCTTCTCCAATTGCTCCCGCATTTCCTGATGAATCACCTATATCTGTTGAATGAATATCTGTGCTTTGTCCTTATCATCTTGTCCATAACTATCCTCCTCTTTCCCAAAGACCATGTCCAAGGGATCTCTAGGTAGATAGCCAAAACATGTCTCAAGTGGTGAGCTCTATGTAGATGAATGTGCTACTCGATTGTATGCATGCTGGACATAAGGAAGTTGTTCATCCCACAACTTGGGATGTTTCTCACAATAGCCTCGCAACAAGTGTACCACAGTGCGGTTGACAACCTCCGTGTATCCATCAGTCTGTGGACGAAACACCATACTTCTTCAGCTTAGTGTCCATCATTCTCCACAAGCTGGTCCAAAAATCCCCAAGAAAGCGAGAGTTTCGATTTGACACAATATATGTGGGCAACCCAAAATGGACCCAAACCTGCTGAAACAAAAGAAAGGTAGCTTGCTCAGTAGTGACTTGCTTTTTACAAGGCATTAAAATACACATTTTACTAAACCGATCCACAACGACATATAAATAGTCATGACCTTTCCTAGACATAGGTAAACCTCCTACAAAGTCCATGGACACACTTTCCCAAGGTCGACTCGGAATAGGGAGTGGCATGTAGAGCCCAAGTTTTCTATCAGAGGTTTTGAAACAGAACACAACACACAACCCTTTACAAAGCAAGTCACAATGTTTTTCATATGAGGCCAAAAAAAAATAAATCTGCAAATGCCAAAAAGTTTTCTCAATTCCTAAATGACCAGACAACAAAGAGGCATGGGCCTCTTTGATTACATGAACCCTTTCATCACTAGGTATGCAAAGTTTGCCAAGGTGGAACAATAGATTTCCTTGCAAATAATAATTGTCCACCTGCGACCCACAAGTCAGTTTGCATAGATCTATTTAAAATCACTATCGTTAGCATACTATTCATCATAAATTTCTAACGTTAAAGAAACATTTTGCAAAACTACAGATGCAAAAATAAGAGGGTGAGAAAGCGTGTCTGCTACTTTGTTGTTGGCACCCTTCTTGTGCTTGGTCTGTGACTGAAGATACTGCAAGGGTTGATGATCCGTATGGATGATGGTCTCCTTGCCGATCAGATAGTGTTTCCACTTCTTTACACTCTAGACCAAGGCGTACAACTCTTTGTCATATGTGGGATAATTCACAACAACCTGGGAGAAAGTCTCTGAATGGTAACATACAAGATTTCTTTGCTGAATCAATACAATTCCCATGGCATATTTGGTGGCATTTGTTTCAATTTCAAAAGGCTGCAGAAGGTCTGGTAAGGCTAGCACTGGTGCTGTGCCGATCTTTTCTTTCAGTGTGTCAAAGGATTTCTGTTATTTTCCTCCCCACTGAAAGGCCTTCTTCACACTAGTCAAGGCATGCAAGGGGGCTACGATAATAGAGAAGTTCGTAATGAACCTTCTCCAATATTGTACCGCGGCCAAAAAAATTCAAACCTCTGTAGCATTCGTGGGCTTATGCCAATTCATAATTGCCTCAACTTTAGAGGGATCTATCTTCAATTGTCCATTGTTGGCAATGTGGCCTAAATAAATCAGAGAAGTCTTCTCAAACTCACACTTTAATAGTTTCAAATACAACTTCTCACTTTTCAAAACATCAAGCACTTTCTTTATATGACACACATGTTCATCCCATGTTCCACTGTACACAAGAATATCATCTAGATATACAAGAACAAAATGATCAAGAAAAGGCCTAAATAAATCATTCATTACCCTCATAAACGTGGCTAGAGCGTTGCACAGTCCGAATGGCATCACCATCCATTCAAACAACCCCTCTTTGTTTTTGAACACAGTCTTCCAAACGTCCTACTCTACAATTCTAACCTGGTGATAACCACTGGGAGAGGGTATCGATTCTTCACCATGATCTTGTTCACCTCTCTATAATCTATGCACATTCTCCATGTGCCTTCTTTCTTGGGAACCAACACAATCGATGAGCCACAAGGAGAAGAACTCGGTCTGATAACTCCCTGATTTAACAGTTCCTGCACCTGTTTCTTGATCTCCTCTATCTCGATAGAAGCCATCTTGTACATGCCAACATTCGGTAAAGGAGCATCATGTTGTAAATGGATCTCATGTTGGATTTCCTGTTTAGGGGGCAATCCTCTCGGTTCCTTGAACAATCCATCATAATCAGAAACAATTTCAAATAATTATTTCTTATGATCATGATTACATCCTTTGAAAGCGTCAACCATCTCGACCTTTTTTGCTCTCACTATCATGAGCATGCACCCTTTGTTGGAATTAACCAATTGTTTAATCTATCCTGCGCTTACAAGGCTAGCTTTTTGTATGATGAGCTCTGACTATATACTTTACCCCATCCTTTGTGAGGTGGTATTTGTTTTCACACCGAAAAAAAATGAACTTTCTGTCATATAGATATGGGCTTTCCAAGATGATTCCTTAGATGTCAAAGGCACTAAATCTAACTCTACCTCATCAACTAATTTAGAAGCAATAAAAAATTTGGCCCTACACTGCTTGGTGACCTGCAATTTGGCTTTATCGCTTACCTAACCAAGCAAGCATGGACTCAGATGAGGCTTTAGTTTCAAGGCCTAACTTTTTGACTAAGGAATCTGAGATTAAGTTTGCTTGGGAACCTGAATCAAACAAAGTTTCCACATTTGTATGTTTTATGAAAACTCTTATGTGGAATAACTCAATTCTCTTCCGCTCCTTACTTATAGGCTCATTCAAATAACTAGTACTTGCAACCGAGTCATAACTATCATTAATAGAAAGAGTATCTCTTACGCCCACGACTGTGATCAATGTCTCATTACTGGAATCTGATCCAAGGTCCTGCGTTGTTGCCACTGTCTTTTGCTTCCCCTGTCCACTAGATCTCTTTGGTCTCAACTCTGGATGCAGCTTCTAGCAGTGGTCCTCGTCATGACCATCTCTCTTGCAATGAGTGCAAGACGATGTTGCTCCGTCCCCTTTCTTGGTTGCAACAGTCTTCTTATCCTTCCCTTTTCCTTTCTTTTGGAATTTGTTGTGCTGAGGTTTGAATGGTGCCTTTTGGCTTGATCATCTCGATCATTCTTGCCTCAAATTTCATGATGAATAGCCTTTACGTTGGCTGCATCAATTGTAGTAGGCTCGAACAGTAATAATGAGTGCCTGATGTAAATATGTAGCAAACCTATATACTTAGTTACAGTGTCAGGCACATCTAATGAGATGCCCAAATTTAGTGCTTGTTTTCAAAATTCTTCAGTGAATCTTTGCACATTTTGGCCCTTACCTTGCCTTAGATATTTCCAGTTCATAAGTGCCTTTTTCTTATAACCCAGAGGGTAGAATTGGTCTTTCAATGTAGAAATAAAACTAGACCAAGAGGACAAAAGGTTACCTGACTTTGTTCTGCCTTTCTGCAACTTGTTCTCCCACCAAACGAGAGCAGTGCTGCTCAGTTGAAGAGATGCTAACTAGACTTTCACCTCATCTTCTTCGATTTGTTGGATTCGACATTAAACCTCTATCTGTCTGATCCAATTATTGAGTTTTTTTGCACTACACTCTCCATTGTACATGGGCAAGTCAAACTTTATGTCTAGCTTGAAGAACGATTTCGTAGAGGTATGCTTGGAATTTCGCTGAGAGTGATGAGAACTCTCACTAGAAGAAGGAGAGGGAGGAGGATCTTCTCCACCACCTTCCTGATTTGTCGATCCATGATCATTGGCATCCTTCTTTTCATGCCCAAGTGCATTCTCATACTCTGTGAACAACTTGTCCACTTTTCCTGCCATATTATAGAATACCTTTTGGAAATTATGTTCCTCTTCCCAACAAGCTTCTTCATTGGTCATGTTTCTTCTTCGCTGAGCACATGTTGCTTTAGGATCAAAGGAATTAAACATTCATTCTCCTTTTCCCAGCTTGTTCCAGGTTAGCATAAACTCATGCAATTCGCATCTACAAAGACCTGCTCCGATACCAAACTTGATATAAGATATTTTACTTACAAATCCATCAGAATTACATATAACAGATTTAATTAACCATTGAACTTAAAAGCATGTAAAAATGCAGAAATAATCATAAGAATACAAAAACCATGGCACAATGATTTGATTAAAGAGTTTGTCCAATTTGGACTATGTCTCCAGGCTCTACTCAATAATGGGGAGGCCTTCATTCAATTAGTGGCATAAAAGAGATAAAAGTACAAGCAACAAGAAATTACAACCCTTATACCTCCAAGTTGAAAGATGGGTAGAGAATGGAGAGCCCAACTTCAGAAACAGACAGTACCACTGAACTCCTGGTGAAAAATAGTGCAAAAACGCCTATCCAAACTCCAAATTTGGATAATCGAGCCTTCTGTAACCTCTCGGAACCTCCTTGTTGCTCAAGGCGAGGTCCGGCCTACTGCCAGGGGCAGGGTTTACTATGTGCAATAGATTCTAAGTATTCGGCCAGTCCTCTCCCCCTTGCTCCAACATAAATAATCATATATATAGCATGGTGGCAACCCCTCAAAACCCATGTAATTTTAAATTAAGAATCCAAGTTAGTAGGTGGAATCGGGCCAGAAGGATACACAACAACAACCTTACCGTAATAGTGAAGCATCATTCCAACAAGACAAACCCATTTCAACTCTGCATAAGACTTAGCGACATGTTTATTGGCGTTTCCAACTTATAAGGCTTAGCGAAGATACACGCACACTGCGATTACCATGGACCTGGAAGGAGTGTTAATCATAGAACATAATATTTTGCGTTCGACAATCCCATCGAAATTGAATTGGCGTACTAGCCTAGCTCATACTTCAGCGCTCTGCGATGTTTGCGGACTCGCCAGGTTGATTAAGCACATAACATAAAATATCGCATTTGATCGTCTATTGCGAAATCACAATCGACGCTTGCCGTCGGGGCCTTTTGTAACACCATCCCCGTTTCTGCGACAAATCACATCGCAACTAGGTCTTTGCTGGGGGTTGATTCTTTAGTATTCGTTCCTCCTTTGGCATGCAATATGAGATATCGCAATCGCAACTGGCAATGCCAGGGGCCGGTTCTCCTTAAGTCGCTTCTCCTTTTCGTCAATATGCGATATGCGTGACCCAATGGCAGGCTTCCACTTGGTGCTTTCCCATTCACTAGGATCTTTGCCATGTCATCTCCCCCTGCCACTTGGACAAGTCAAACTCGAACTTTGACTTACTTTAACTTTTTTATCTGGACTTGGATTTGAGTGTCGTTCACACCGTTGAAATCAGGGTGATGAGCACTTTGATCTGATGCTAAGTTTATCCAGATTCTGCCACTTTGAGTTTTGAGCCTTTTACCATGCCACTGGTATTTTCCTGAAGATCCACATGGATCAATCTTCCAAGATCCTCCTGGATCAGAAGGAGACTCAAACATATTTAGCGTGGCTAGCAAGATTCATTATCTTTTATTTTTGGATGGTTTATTATGCTATTAGGTGGCCAACATACCTGGTTTCCCACTGCGCAGGTTGAGGCCACTTAATCATGTGAAATGTGGATGTAACTTGTTGTTTTTGATAGAAAATTAATAGAAAGGACTACCAAGCTTAAAAAAATATTTAATAAAATATGTCATGATATAGAAAAATAATAGGAAATAGGATAATAAATAGGAAATGGAATGTAAAAAGCAACAATAATGTAAAGTGAATGCAAAGTGAAAGAGAAGTCGTAATAATAATAATATTATTATTACTATTAATGTTTATAGTTATTTTTAATGGTGCTTAATTAAATAATACATTATTTATATAAATATTTTAGTATGATTAAAGAAAATAAAATGTTTAATATTACTATTATAGATCTTTATAGTTATTTTTAATGATGCTTAGTTAAATAATACATTATTTATATAAATATTTTAGTATGATTAAAGAAAATAAAATGTTTAATATTATAAATGATTTAGAATGATAAATTCGATGAATCCATTACTAATAATATTATTTGTATTTTTATTAATATCAATTGAGATAGATGGATGAGTTTAAAAAAAAAAATTGGTAAAGCACTTCATAAAGTAACAAGATATTTTTATTTTAAGATTTTATATGTTTTTTATATTATTTTTTTATAATTATAATATCATTTAATTAAATTTCAAGCATCTTAAAAATGACAAGTTTATATAAGATGTTAAAAATTGACATTGCAATTTCAACATTATCATTTGGCGTGAGAGCTCTAGTCTTGCAACATGTGATTTTGGCTAGGGTTTCAACACAAAAACCTTGACTCCCCTGCAACAGACCTACAGGTGCGGCAATCCCTTCACTTGCACCTACCTCACTTTGGCCTTCTGACAGAGGCATGAGTACACCTACTGAGGGCAAGGGGGCAGGAGATCCCCTCTTGGCGAAACAAGTAGTCAAGGAGCAACGGCGAAAAGCAATCATGGCGGCAACGGTAAAGGCCCTCCGGTCCTTAGTACCTAGTGGCAAGTGCGCTTGCGTGGGAAATGTCTTCCACAAGCTGCCAAAAAACCATGATTTGTCATACCCAACAACAAGCTAGAGACATACATGAAGTACATGAAAAACCATGCCCTAATATGTAAATTTATCGGGGTTTGGCCAATAGAAAGGGACTTGGTCAAATGGATCCAATAAAAATGGTAGCCAAAAGGCCATATCGAGTTGAAGCTAGTGGTAAAGGATTTTTTACAGTGATTTTCACCAATCTGGAGGACAAGGATAGGGTTTTCGAAAATGGACCATACTTTTTTAGCAATGGGGGCCTCTTTATGAGGCATTGGGAAGAATGCAATAACTCTGATAAGGAGAAACTCTTAGCAACGCCAGTGTGGGTTAGATTATTTGCTTACCAATAGACTTTTGGGATCCAAAGATCTTAGAAGGGATTGGAAACTCCATTGGAAACTTTGTCAAGGGCACATATTCCATGCGACGGGGAAGGTACACCTCTTATGCCCAGATATGCGTCTACATGAATATAACAGAGTCTCTACCTAAATTCCTTGAGCTCGAATACCATAATGAGGTTTGGCAACAACCCCTAGACTACGAGCATATACCCTTTAGATTTCGTAGATGCCACGAGTATGGGCACCTGTTTTGTGAATGCCCTTTGAAGTAGTTTGAACCTCAAGAAGCATCCAACGTAAATAGCGAAGCCAAAACAAAACATGACGCAAAGGGTTTCTAGGAAGTTCAAAGGAAGAAACGAAACCAGAGGAATCAACAAACTCCTAACCAACCTTCAAGCGATAAAGGCCTCAGAAATAAAATCGATATGACATCTTGCGGGAGGAGGAGGAGGGGGTGGAAGTCCTAAATGCAAATACGATCTTGTAAAACCAATCAACCCCACAAAAGGGTGGGAACACTACAAAGAGAAAAGCGGAATAGGAATCCCAAGATAAAGAAGCCACCACGCAAACAATTGATCAGGCCAACATGGAGATCGACAACCAGAAGGATGATCTTAGCACATAAGAAAAAGTAATGATAAGATTATTGAATGAATGGCGAAATCTAGATGAGTGATTCATCCCAGAGGACCAAAAACAACTCTATAAAGGTACCTTTCAACAATACAAAGCCAAGCAGAGAACAAAATCTACAGACCAACCAGAGCATTTGGAATCCCAAGTAAGCCAAGCTCTAGAACAAGCACCTCAAGGGAAAGGAGGGAAAAAGTGAGGAAGGAAAAGTCTGAATGAATCCATACATATGGTAGGAGAAATGCTAGTAAAATTTGGAAGGGTGGTGCCGCTGTTGGCGGTCTTCCACCAACTTAACAAACCCCCAAAATGATAATTACATACTAGAACGTAAGAGGCCTCAACAGTAAGGGAAAACAAAGGTATTTGAAGGACAAGCTCAAAAGGGACAAGCCGAGTATTATGGTGATTCAAGAAACCAAGATTGCAGAAAAAAAGCTAAAGGAAATTCTGAAGAGTTAAAAACCCCATTATGAAGTAGTGGCTCAGGATACTAGAGGTAGTGCTGGAGGCTTGACTATCCTATGGAATCCTGCTGAAATAATATTCGAGGCTTGGGTCAACCTCCCAAGAATACTCACAGGAAAATTTCGCCATATTGGATCCAGATAGTGGGTCCTCTTAACAGGAGTTTATGGGCCTCACATTCTAGGAGAAAAGGGGTTTTCCTCTAGAACCTCACAAAAATACGACAAGTATATCTAGATGATATCTGGAAAGTAGGGGGTGAATTCAACATGATATCATCGCTGGATGAGAAGAAGGGAGGAATCTGTCGAACAGAGGCAGACATGGAAGCATTCAAGGATCTCATTGCAGATCTGCCAACGAATAATGGAGTCTACACCTAGAATAATAGAAGGGGAGGAACCCACCAAATCCAATCACGTTTGGATTGGTTCTTAACCTCAGAGCAAGTAATCAACATGGATATCTTCTTTGAGGCCTCGATCCTCCCTTGCATGGGATCTGATCACTAGCCAATATTCCTGGAGATCGATTTAAAGGTAGGTTCTAAGAATTTCCCCTTCAAATTTGAAGCCTTCTGGCTAAGGAACCCCAACTTCATGAAGAAAATGGAAGGGTGGTGGAACAACAGTGAAGAGAAATGAAGGAACCACATGCATACCTTTCATCTGAAGTTAAAGGAGCTCAAATAAAAGATCAAGAAATGGAACCGGGAAGAGTTTGGCAACACCAACTAACCAATAAATGCAAGAATTCCAACAACAGAGCATCCAACAAGGGAAAATCAAACAACTTTGTGGAAGAGGAGGGGCGACTAATCAATTGATTAGAAGAACGAAGAAATTAGGAAGAGATATTATGGAAGCAAAAATCGAGGGTCAAATGGCTGCATGAAGGAGAACGAAACACTCGGTTCTTCCATAAAGCCATGATTTAACATCGAAAACATAACCAGATCTAATCTTTAAAGGACAAAGAAGGGAATCGAGTGGTCGAGCATGAGGAAATGGAGGACTTGGTTGTGAATCATTTCAAATCTCTCCTTTTTCAACTGTCTCACCTCTGGTCAGAGGCCATCCAAAGGATTACAAAGAATATTCCTCATCTTATCTCAAGGGACCAAAACCTCACCCTCATGAGAGAAGTAATGTTGGAAGAATTTGAGGAGTTGGTCAAAGGAATGGTGAGAAACAAGGCCCCAGGACCAGAAGACTTTACGGAGGAATTTTTCCAAGCTGCATGGATCTTTATAGGGTGCGATATCCTGGAGGTGGTTGAAGAATCACACCGTAACCAAAAGATATGTCCAAGCCTAAATGCCACTTTCATTACTTTAATTACTAAATCTTCCAAATCCGAAGATCCCTAGGGTTTTAGACCCATTGCACTTTGCGATGTCATCTACAAGATCATAGCCATGGTTATAGTTAAATGCCTCAAGCCTCTACTTCCTAAACTTATATCCCTGGAACAAACTGGTTTTGTAGAAGGGCATCAAATCCTAGACGGATTTGTCACCTCTCAGGAGATTGTGCACTCACTGAAGCATCGCAAACTCCCTGGCATGATGATAAAACTGGACCTCTCTAAAGCCTACGCCAAATTAAATTGGGATTATCTCAACAATGTTCTCAAGTCCTTCGAGTTTGATTAGAGATGGATTAATTGGATCTATGCTATAGTGTCCTTCCCTGTCTACTCCATTCTCCTTAATCCCCCACCCACCTGCACCTTTAACCCCCTGCGTGGCCTCCGCCAAGGCGATCCCATCTCTCTGTTCCTCTTCATCATTGTTGCAGAAAGATTGGGCCGTTATCTAAAAACTGTGGGGCAATGACCTCCTTACCACCCATCAACAATTTGTGGATAATATTATGCTTTTCTATTATGTATCACTGCGAGAAGCTCGCCAAATAAAAGAGGTGCTTCTATCCTTTATGGATGCTTCAGGGACTATGATAAATAATGCCAAATCATGCATCTTATTTTTCAATACCCCGGGGACCATATAGTCATATCTTGCTCGGGTTCTTGGCTTTGGCATTGGTTTTCTCCCCTTCAAATATCTTGGAATGCCCTTGTCCGTGAATTCCCTAAAAACCTCTTGCTGGCAATCTCTGCTCCAAAAAATCAATGGGAAACTCAGTAGTTGGGCCTTCAAATTCCAAAATTTGGTCGGACGAATAGTCCTCCCCAAAGCCATTCTCCAATCTATTCCGATCTAGGAGTTCTTAGAGATGGCAACCCCAAAAACCTCCTGCGCAAAGATGGTGGAAAATTTTAAAAATTTCTTATGGGGAGGAGCCCAATAAGTAAAGAAGTGGGCTTTGGTATCATGGCCCAACCTAACTAACACCAAGATGGAAGGAGGTTTGGGTCTTCAGGACCCCTATACACTATACATTGAATCAAGTAATGGGAGCCAAACTATGGTGGCACAGGATTGGTGGTGACCTTGACCTCTGGAAACAAATGTGGACACATAAATACAACATGCCAACTTGAACAGAAAGTATCCTCAGATATCTTGACCCACCTAAAGACTCGACAATTTGGAACATGGCAGTCCAAAACAAAGATCTCATACAACAACATGTCTTCTGGGAGATCAGAAATGGGAAAACGATCTTGTACTAGCAAGACTCATGGCAACAACGAGATAAACTTCTTGGGGGACATGACTTAAGCGACCTCTTTCTGTACACAAATTGTAGGAATTTCCATATGGTAGATTAGTATTGGAAAGAAGAATCATCAAGTGAGGGATGTAGGAAATGGAAGGAACACACGAATTGGCCCTAGGCCCCTAAGTCAGAACAATGGAACCATCTGGACAAAGAACTAGAACCCAGGAAGCTTTCTATCCTAAATGGACCAGACATCCTAAGATGGGGATATACTACAAAAGGCACCTTTACTATTAAGGAGGCATATGATCTTAGGACAAGTTGCGAACAGGGGCATCACAATCTCATTTCGAAAAATATTTGGAAAGGAGGTTGGCGGCCAAAGGTGGCTTGCTTCTTATGGTTAGTTTGTAGGGGTCGAATTCTTACTTGGGGCCAAATTCAACGAAGGGGTATCTATGGACCTTCATATTGCTTCCTTTTTATACAACAGAATGAAGATCTAGAACACATGCTAAATTCCTGCCCCTTTGCTGAGCAAAAATGGCGATAGATGGAGGATCTCTTTGGAAGAATTGATCAAGATTACCAAAGAATTAGAGAAACCATCCTCTTATGGAGAAAATGCCTCTTCTCCAGCCTAGTCCTCAACAAAGCTTGGGGGCTCGCCTTAGGGTTAACTCTATGGGCCATGTGGAAAGAACAAAACCACAAAATATTTAAGGACCACCCTCTTCCCCAGGAAGCTGTTTAGGAAGGGATCATCCAGAACATTCAGGAAACAATCTTGGTGGAGAGATGGCACCCTAAAGACTTGCAAGTGGTTCCCCATGAGGCTAGAATTCTTCATCGTCTGAACTTGTCGTTGACGATGATTGCCCCAACCTCATGGAAGCTCATCACGAGAGGAGTGGACTCACTCAATTACTTCACTACTCCCCTAGAGGGATTCATTAAGTTGAGTTTTCACAGAGCATCAAAGGGTAACCGAGGTCCTGCAAAACTGGGAGGCCTCTTCCGAGACTCTGAGACACATACTCGCTTAATCTACACTGACCACTATGGATATGTGAGTAATAATGAAGCCGAATTTGCTGTTGTTCGACAAGGCCTTCACAAAGCTATCAAATTGGGATACATGAATATTGTAGTGGAAGGAGACTCAAGTTAGTAATCAATGTGGTTAAAAAGCCGAGCTAGGGAGCTAAATGGGACAAGCTCAGCCATAGCTGGAGAACTGCAAGATTAGTCCAAGAGATAGGAGATTTTATACACAATTATGACTATATTATCACCAACCATGTAAGGAGAGAGGGCAATAGACCCTCAGAATTCCTTGCAAATTGGGGGTGTGCTCACCAAAATGACCCCCTTGAGATAACTTGGCCGTCTCATCCCATGGATGGGAGGTTCATGCCCTTGGAAGTGATCCTAGAGCAAGATAGGAGACACAGATCTCAGTGCCTCCAAAAAACTGACCAGACCCCTGGATGAAGGGAAATTCCATCAAGTATGAATTAATGCAAATTACGTCGGGATACACACCCACCACCCCCCACATGCTCGAGGTGATGGGTGCTCTGGCTCCTTGCATGTATAAGGTTAGTACAACAGTGGAAGGTGGTAGAGTTAGTATGTTAAGGTTTGAATTTGGCGGCCAGTGCTCCAAGAGGTTTGTAGGTTGTCTCAGTGCCCAAGAGATTTTAGTGTGGACGAGGGATTCCGTAGAAAGACAAGTGCAGTGGATCCAGAAGAGGCGATGGACTCTTCAGCTACAAGCGAGGGTAACCTAGTATGTAAATTGTTTATTCTCCCCCTCCTCCATGCATCCGAGTGTCTGGTTTTTGGATTGGGTTTTGCATGGGGTTGAATTATCTGTGGGTGGGAGTAAATTGGGATGGTGGAAGCCTTTGGATTCAGTAGCCTGGCATTATTATGTTATCCTAATGAGTATAGCCTTTGTGTCGTTTTTCTATGAAATTATCCTCCCCTGAATGGGGTTATTTTGGATATGGGACAGTGGTGGCAACCCTGGGGAATGTTGTTGTTTGGCCTAGTTCGAAGACCTTGGGGTTTGGGGTTGAGTCGCCTTCAATTCTACATATAGAGTTTGCTTTACTGTTTTTTATGGGGTTGAAACGAAACTTGCATCCCTGCATAACTGGTGTAACTAACATGGTAACGATTTGGCTGGATGGATTGATTGGCTTCTCACCCATGGCCTGTGTAGAAGCTTTTGTGGGGTCGCATTTGTGGTGTTGCACCGTCCTGGGTTTGGGAATTATCATAATGTGTTTGGAGCTGGCTATGATGAGATCCTAATTTCTGTTTCTAGTTGTTATGCAAATAGGCCTAGGGGTAAAGAAATTGAATTCTTGGGTGGGTTGGAGGACCTCAATGGGAGGAAGGGAATGCGAGTGGCAGAGAGCCAAAATTTAATATTAAGGAAATTACGGTTTCTTTCTCCCATGGTAGGTACGTGGGGAGGTAGGCTCACCTAGGAGCGGAGGGCTTTTGGGCTCGAACCCCCACCTACACAGGGATTTGGAAACAACCATTTTCTCACCAAGTATCAGGATCGAATTGTGATGGCAAGGGCAGCGAAGGCAAGAGGCCATGGAAGGAGACCTCGAGCGGCTGAGTAGGATGAACAACTGTTATGAAACCAACTCACAAAAAGATAGAAAAGATAGATCAATGCCTTAGAATTCAGCCTCTTCGAGGGGGCAACCTCCTTTACATTACAAAAATGAATGATTCTTTGATGATTCAAATGAAAAAACCTCCTTTTTTTATATAGGAGTCTAAGCAGTCACAATATAACCCAACCGACCTAACAATAATAATATAAAGGCACAAAAATAACAATAAAGGGATTCTATGGGGCATAATAATAACAATATGGGGACAATAGGGGCACAACAATATTAATAAAGGGATACAACTACAATAGTAATGGAGTAATCACTAGTATTATAGGGACCTAACATGCCCCTCTCCTCAAAAAAGTGTTGTCCTCAATGCTTGAGTAGTTCTGGATGCTTCTGTATAAAATTCTCGTCCTCCCATGTGGAATCTTCAGCGGATAAGTTCTTCCACTTGATGAGATACTCCGAAATTGATCGATTTTGTAGCTGTCGAGTTCTTGTTTCTGTGGCTGCTTTCAGTTCCAATATAATTTTTCCTTCCTCATCAAGTTCTGGCAATATTGTTTGAACTGGGAGCTTGTCACCTATAACTTTCTTTAAACATGAAACATGTAAAACTGGGTGCACTCGAGAAGCTGCAGGAAGCTCCAATTTGCATGCCATAGTATCAATATTTTGCAACACCTTGTACGGACCATAATAATTTGGTGATAATTTATTATCCTTCTTAGCTTGCTTGAGGGACATTTGTTTATATGGTTGTCGCTGTAGGAATACCCAATCACCTACATCAAAAATTCTTTTGCTGCAATGTTGATATGCCTGTTGTCTCATTCTATTCTGCGCCAACATGAGGTTATCCTTTAAGAGTTGGAGGATTTTTTGTTGATGCTCGATGTGATGTTACACTACTTGAACAATAGAATTTTCTCTTAAATATGATGTGATGGATGGTCGCTGATATCCATAAAGTGCCATAAATGGGGTCATTTTTGTTGCTATATGGAAGGAAGTGTTATACCACCATTAAGCCAGA
Source organism: Pinus taeda (assembly GCA_000404065.3). Lineage (NCBI taxonomy): Eukaryota > Viridiplantae > Streptophyta > Pinopsida > Pinales > Pinaceae > Pinus > Pinus taeda. The sequence goes on along the minus strand of APFE030927852.1, from coordinate 1,986 downwards.
GGCAACCATTTGACCCACTGTGTCTTCTTATCAGATACAAACAACGAAGATATCCTTCCAAACATTTGTTTACTATTTCAGTTTTCCCATCAGAGTTAGGATGATAATAGAGCTATGAGTTAACTGAGTACCGAGACAAGAAAATAATTCTGTCCAAAAATTTCCAGTGAAAATGGGATCTTTGTCACTTACAATAATCTTTTGGTTTCCATGTAGCTTTTGAATTGCTTCCATCAATGCAGTAGAAATTGTACTAGCTTTAAATGGATGTGATAATGCACAAAAGTGTGCATACTTGGTTAGTCTATCAACTACCACCATGATGACACTCTTTCCCTTAGACTTGGGTAAACCTGTGATAAAATCCATTGAAACCTCCTCCCAACGTTGGTTTGGAATGGGTAAAGGCTGTAATAGACCTGGGGTCTTAATTGTTTCAACTTTATTTTGTTGGCAAACCAAACATTCTGCTACAAACTTTTGAATATCCGATTTAAGGCCATCCCAAAAAAATTCCTTCTTAACCCTGTGTAAGTTTTTAAAAAATTCCTGAGTGCCCTCCTAAGGGAGAAGTGTGCAATTCCAATAAGAAATCTTTGTTGGAGTTGGAAATTCTTACAGAGGTATAAGCGATTATGTACCAGTAATGAATCATTTGCCAGCTAAATGTATCAGATCGTATTGGAATCTGTTAACTTTTGAATAGTGCCTACTTCTTCATCATTCTTCCATTCCTCCTGCTTCGTTTATCCCAATTTGGTTGGATAATATAAATGGCGCACAACAATGTTTCACATCCTCTCCCTTTTTTGAGAGTGAACCGCCACCAGGACATTTTGCTTCCCTTTTTTGTAGATGATTTCAAAGTCATAATCAACATCTCTGTGACTACCTTTTGAATGCATCTTCAGGGATAATGCTTTGTTCTAAAATGTTATTTAAGGCTATCATGATCCGTTTTTACCTTGAAGTGTCTTCCCATTAGGTAAGGTCGCCATTTCTTAAGTGCATGTAGTATTGCCAACATTTCCTTCTCATAAATAGTTTTGTGTAAAAACTTTCCCTTGATTGGACGACTTTCAAAAGAAATAGGTCTTTCAGCTTGCATTAAAACAACACCAATTCCATTTCTTGAAGCATCAAATTCCACAATAAGGGTTTTTGTGAAGTCCGTTGTAGCTAAGGCCGGTGCTTGGCACATTGCCTCTTTAAGATGTTCAAAGGCCTTTGTTGCTTTTGGAGTCCATGAAAATGCATCTTTCTTCAATAATGTTGTTAGAGGTGCCACTATTTTACCATAACTCTTAACAAACTTGCGATAATACCCTGTCAACCCGAGAAATCCTCGCAGATGCTTTATGGATCTGGGATTTTCCATTCCTTAATGGCTTTAGTTTTGCTCGGGTCTAGCTTAACTCCTTCATGAGATACAATATGACCCATATATTCCACCTCTTTTATTCCAAAGAAACATTTGGAAATTTTTGCATATAATTGTTTTTCCTCCAATAGTTGTAGCACCCTGTCAGCATGTTCAACATGATCCTTCCAAGACTTACTATAGATTAGTATATCATCAAAAAATACTAACACAAATTTTCTAAGGAAGGGTTTGAAAATGGGATTCATCAAACCTTGAAATGTAGAAGGTGCATTGGTAAGGCCAGAAGGCATGACCAAAAATTCATAATGACCCTCATGAGTTCTAAATGTTGTTTTCGGAATGTCTTCTGTCTTCATTCTGATTTGATGATATCCTGAATGAAGATCCAACTTGGTGAAGTAAATTGATCCATGCAATTCATCCAGTAATTCATCAATGACAGGAATGGGGAAATTATCTTTAATAGTGAGCTTGTTGAGCTCCCTATAATCCGGACACATGCGCCATGATCCATCCTTCTTGTGCACCAATACTACTGGAGTAGAGAAAGAACTTCGACTAGGTTGAATTATACCAACCTCTAGCATTTCTGCAACCATACG